>OX104123.1:52040117-52343046 GCA_944474755.1 Limnoperna fortunei
AGGGCAAAGCTGCCTCAGCTTTATAGAGGCGACATGCGTGCCGTGTGTTACAACCCATGATGGTGGAGAAAGGGATCCTGGTGGTAGAGAGATCACTCTAGGCTGCATCCATTAGTGCGGATAAGTGGGTTTCCATTTTCAACACACCACTTTGGCCCTGACTTCAACTAGACGTGACGCCGGATGAACACGGTTCGGTAAATCGGCTGATCACGCCAAGCCTTTAACAAGCTTGTCGTCATTCTTCTTTTCACTTGATTATATCTTGTAAATCGCAGTACCAAAGTTATTCAGTTACAAGCTGTTAAGAAGGCGGTGGCTCATGGGTCAATCAAGTAGATAGAGTTTCGAACGGTTGTTTCGCCAGTTAACTCTTGCTCGAAGCTTGCGTTCGCAGAGAAATTCATCTATTTTAGTATACCACCCTTAGCACACCTGATGCTTTCTGCTGGTAATCCGTACAAACCAATCATCGCCCCTGTTGGCACTCCTAGGCGGGTGGGTGACAAGGGTGGAGAAACGCATTCTGTCATCATTGTCTCAAAAACATTGACGCAAACAGGTTCCAAAAAAAGAAAAAATGACATTTCGCTTGACGAAATAGTTCCTGATGATCACTTCGCACGATTTATTGTCTTGACTAGTTAGGATTCCTATCTCAAAACTTTCCTCATTAGTCATCAAACAACCATTAAAGAATGTACAGGAGATGTTCAATACGTCACCAAATGAAATATGGTTCAATACTAATTGATTGATTGATGTTTAACGTCCAGCAAGCAATATTTTATCTATATTCAGGACGTGAAAATTATAACTTTTAAATTAGTAGAACGTCATGCCTCCATTTAATACTAAAACGTTATCGCATACAATAATATGAGAATATACACAGATAAAAATGGTAGTTAAAAAAATAAAAAGTATGAAGCATCACACTTAATAGTGAAATTAAATTTTTAGACAGTTTTAAATAAATTAAAATACGTATCTACAAAATAGAAACGCTCCCGAATGTGGGCCACGTCCACACAGTCCATGAAGACATTCTTAATGGCGTATGCACTTCACACATTCGGGCGTGGCTCATTATTTAAAATATAACTATGTGTCATCCTGGTATGACCTAGACGACAGCGTGTTAAAACAACTTGGTCTCTGTGACCTCTAAAACTATTAAAATTATTTGTGTGCAGTAGTGGCTAGATCTCATGAAATTGATTATGAACTTGAAGATCCCAACCACTCTGCAACAAAACAGAAATATATTTAAAAATCAATGCTTTAAAATCGGTAAAAGGAATATTATAGTTAATTAATGATAGCATCCTTTAGGGCATTTTTAGCCTCTTGATCCACGACTGTTTCCTCGAATTCCGACATGACTAGGAATCCCAGAAGAAGATAACCTCTTTCCCCGAAGCAAGAAGCGATTTGTAAATTTGAATAATTCTTAAAATAAAAGACTTTTTAATTTTGAAATTTTCAATAGCTAATAGACAAGACAGGGAATCGGAGCAGACAATAAATTTGCATTCGTCTGACGAGGCTATTATTTTTATCGCAAGAAGAATAGCTTGCGCCTCTGCTGTAAATACAGATCAGACAGACGGAAGGCGGCGAGTTTCAACACGCTCTCCGCAGACAGCGGCCGAGGCGACTTTATCACCGTCTTTTGACCCGGCTGTATAAATAGTGCCATAGTCAGGGTAACAAGATTTAATTTCTGCATAATGTTGTTGTATTATTAAAGGGTCTTTGTCGGACTTTTTTATTTCTTAGATCATAAATAAATAACGGTTTGGGGTTTAACCAAGGGGGTATTATGTGGAATTTCGATTGCAGCAATTCAGTGAGAACGCATTTGGCAAAACTGGCGTATGACGTTGATGCAGGAGATGAGGCATTATTCGTTGTATTATGTCGCGTGCCGGTCGGTTGCGTGTATTAAGTTCGTACCTGGTTACCCAGGATCTGAGAGAAATTGCTTTATGGCAGACAACTGTTTATGGGACGCCACTTACAAAATCATAATGGCAGACCACTTGAGGCAGACCACCTAATTCGTGGTAATACAACCTTCAAAATGGCACTCAAGTGGCGTACAACTCTACATATACTGCACTATAATCACTTCTATTGAACACCCTCCCAAACTTTAATATCAACGGTGTTCCAGATAATATGTGGCTAACCAACTATTGCTATCTAATATATACAGTGTATACCTTATGCAGGAATTACAACACTATGTATATATATTTATGTCACTGGGTATTAGTATAAGCCTTATTCAGGAGTTACAATACCAATCCCAAGCAATATTCACTTACCAATCTTTCCTTTCCGTCTGTAACAGACAATGGCCACAATATAAATGACAAAGTTACCAAGATTGCAGCTGCTTATATACTAGTGGGAGATTCCACTCTGATGGGTGTTAGGTTGTTCCATTATGAGGTGCGTTTGATCTATAATATACATCTGGAATCCAACCGGATATACATAAATGTACCTATCTGAAGGACTATATTTAAGTATATTAATATTCTGGTTTATCACATATTACATGTATACAGACGACGAGCCTCAGGGTAAGAGATTGTTTTTCAGTTTTTAACTTTTGTATTTCTTTTTCCTTTTTAAAATGAGGACAATCCTAGGATGATGACATTTGGGCTTAACCACAATTGGCACACTTTGGAGTTTTAGTGCAGATAAAGCCCTCATGTCCTTCTTCGGAGCACTTAAAACAGATAAAGTGACCTCTGCACTGTCCCTTCCCATGGCCAACCTTTTGACACTTAAAGCAGCGCACAGGGTTGGAAATGTATCCGCTGACTTTAACATTGTAGAGACCGATTCTTATTGATGAAGGGACAGATGGAGTATTAAAGTGCAGAAGGAAGGTATTCAGTTTGACCTGTCAGTGAACACCTTCTCTGTTGGCTACGAATCTTTTTACTTTGGTTATACCATGAGGTTTAAGTTCTTGACAAATTTCCTCGTCTGTTCGTTCAGAGAGATCTTGGTCTCTGTAACGAATACTACATTGGCTGGAATTTAAAGTTGTATGAGGAGAGGAAGAGATGTTTAAATCGAGAATTTTATTTAATTTTAACAAATTGAAAGATTGTTCTTTCTTTGAACTTTCAATTAACAAAAAGCCTGATTTCACATTTGTTACATTTTTTTTACAACTCCTGCACAACCCTTAATAGTTTTTTGTTATAACGGTTTATTTTGGTCATTACTGGTTAGAACAATAAATCTTGACCACTGCTGATCATCAACCAATTCTTCAAGAGAAAAGTCATTTTGTCTTTTTTTTGGATCATTTTTCATTTGTATTTCTGAAGCCATGTTGAAACATGGGCGATAATTGTCTCTGCGGATCACCAGCACAAAACATCAGGTGTTCCAAGGGTGGTATACTCAAATAGATGAATTTCTTCGTGAACGCAAGCTTCGTGCCAGAATTAACTGGCGAAACTCTATCTGCTTGATTGACCCATGAGCCACCGCCTTAACAGCCTGTTACTGAACAACTTTGGAAGTAAGATTCACAAGACATAATTAAGTAATAAGAATTAAAACAAGTTTGTTAAGGGATCGGCGTGACCAGCCGATTGACCGAACCGGGTCTATCCGGTCTCCCGTCTAGTTGAAGTCAAGGCCAAAGTGGTGTATTGAACATCAAACCCGCTGACCCGCACTAATGGATGCAGCAGAGGGATCTCTCAACCACCAGGATCCCTCCCTTGACCATCACGGGTTGCAACACACGGCAAACATGTCGCCTCTATAAAGCTGTGGAAGCTTTGCTTTCAGCCACCGCCTTCTTTGTATATCCTTAAAGGAAGCTGTTTATCAACTAGTAAATACATTTCATGAAATAGTTTTAAAAGAAATAAATGTAATAGAATAGCTAAAATGAGAATGATTCACAAAGGGCAAGAAGTGACATGCCGATTCATCGAAGTCAGGGCTAACTCGATTTCCCGTCTAGAAAAACTCAGGGTTCAGTAAGTTATCGGGACCGTTTACCCGGCCCACTGAAATCCCATCCTGTAATCGATACGGGTCCCACACACGGTCAATACTAATTTAAGTTTCGAAAAAATCAACAGTTTTAAAATTTACTTTAACTTAATAAAATTCTCGAATTAGTAATATCTTCCACTCCTCACAGAACTTTAAATTCTTATCTCGGGATCATTCATTACAGAGACGATGATGTCTCTGAAGTAATTGACGACAAAATTTGTAAAGATTTCAAACCTCAGAGTGTAACAAAGGTAAATAGATTCGTTGCCAAGACACAAGGTATTCAGGTAAAACTAAATACCGTTTTACTTAACAATAATACACCATCTGTCCCTTAGTAAATCAAAATGCATCGTCTTCTGCAATGTCATGACGAAACGCGTTTATACTACATCCGAAACGCAAACGACGATCACCTGCCCTATAGGACAAAAAGTCCCTACAAGACTACGGGTTGAAACCACTGAAAAAATTATTACATCATCTGGAAAATCTTTAGCATCTCAAAAATCTACATCGTCACCATCAAATCAAAGTGAAATATCAACTACTTCTTTAAGCAGCCCCAAAATATTTGGAATTAGAACTCGAATTTAAATGCAAACTAAGATAAAAAAGGAAATCGAAGACCAAAAATGCTTCGGGATCCCATAGACTCTCTAGACACGACTATTTGGGGCGATCCAATGGACACACTATCCCCAGATAAGGATCTAAAAGAAACTGGCGGAATAGCTCCCCAAAAAACTTAACTATTCCCCTATTCGCAAACCACAATGGATACAATAATACAATGGAATTGTCGAGGTCTCAAGATTAATTTTCTTAAAATCACAATATTAGTTGGTTCAAGATCAAATTTTACATAGCCCTGGTCATGCTTTGTGTATAATTGATTGATTGATTGATGTTTTACGTCCGGCAAGCAATATTTCTGCTATATTCAGGACGTGAAAGGATGCTTATTTGAACATTTGTAACAATTATTTATCTCTCCCTTATTTCTTAAACGTTATCTCATACAATTATGAGCACATATACAGATACAAATTGCCGGGAAAATTAAATTATATTTTACAAATTAAGTACCTTTAAAAATTTTTAAATTGTGTTGCCTGCGACCGTTGTAAACAAACTGCAGCCCATCAAGACATGCTTGATAGTGTATGGACTGTTGCATGGCACAAAATAGGGGCGCGGCGCATTATTTTTTTGCGTTAATAATCATTGTCAAGAGTCAGTTGACAGTTTCCACATTTAAGAATTTTGATATCTGTTACGGTTGATGAGTTTAATTGTCGGTTAAGTGTGCCAAGCGATAGGTCAAGACACTTTTTTACATCTGCAGCAGGAAATATTTTTTTCAATAAATTAGCGTTATTTTGAATTGTAGAAATCTTTCTGCAGCCAATATAATTTTTTTTCTTCAAAATTCAGGTTCAAAATATTTATTAGGAAAAAACCCAAATATCGCCCCGTCAGGTTAAATGGACAGTCCCTAAGGGCCGGGAGGATTCTTTTATTTTGGGGGTTGGAGTTGGACAATTTTTCTACAATATGTCGACTTAGACTTAGACCCCCCCTCTCACCCCAAATGATGGCAGTATTGCAAATTATCCCTTTCGAAGTTAATTTCTGAATTTTGACCACCCCTCAATTTGTTACATAGTAACGTGACATGGACTTGCTCCCCTCTATCAATATTTAGTTAGAGTTAGCGTTTTTGTGGCATATTGACTAACAAAAAATTGATAGAGGGGAGTAAGCCCTTATGGTAGATTGGGATGGTTGAGAGTTGCTTTAGAGTTATCTTTCTTTGTGCTTTGTAACGTTGTTTTCACGTATTTTTTTAGCCGTGGCTATTCAACCGGATTTTAACGGATTTTTTTATTAGTTTTGAATACAACATTTTTCAGATAGTTGATTCGTCTTTTTTATATTGAAAATAGGATCATAGTTAATTTATTGTCAAAATTTAACTTTGTTGAAAACTGTATAACCCTTTTCATACGAGTTTTAGATTTTAATGTACACTTAATTTGGTATGATTTGAAAAGTTGTGATTTTAGCTACGCGGAATGCTTGGTCGTAATATCATTGTCAACATCAAGTGTACATTGATCTCCTAAACTAGACTTCTTTTTACAAAAAGTCACTCTACTATTTACGTTTGTAATTATATGTGCTATACATAATATATACAACAGACGCCAACACACAACTGAAAGTTATCACTAAAAACCAATGAAAAAAGGCAGTGGTTCCTCGTACGAACTGTTTGTACGATTAGCCGTGCAGCTATTTGTACAAACTTTTTTTATCCAATCAAAATGCACAGTTACTTATTATCGTTTCTGCATCGAGCAATTTTTTATCAAGGGAAACTAATTAATATTCATTGTTAGTATTATTTGTAATACCTTTAGGTATTTATATTTAAAATAATAATGTTAATTTCAAACAATAAATAATATCATGAATCAGGCATGAATCCATCTGTTTTAATTTTGAAAGTGTAATATTTTAGACATTCTTATTTTGATCCCAATTATGATTGTTTCTGTCTCCTGGTATGATCCTTTTCGGCTTTTTGATGATTGGAAAAAAACGAAAGAAATAACACCAATGTTGTAAAATCAAGATGCTTACGTAAATATATAAAAGTCTGAAATCATGTATAAATGGAAATTCAATACTTTAGAAGACTTATGTTTTTTTCAGGTAAACTATTTGATTAAATTCAGAGTTGCAACACACATTGATGCGACTGTTCAAAGATAACTTCACAAAAAATCGTATAATATCCTAAAAGTAATAAACATAATACTTACATTTCCATTGTAAGGTCCAAAAGGTAACTTACTCTATTTTGATTGGAAAAAAGCAGTTCATACGAATAGCCGCACGTACATCTGTGCTCAGTTATCTTGATGTACAACCGAACTTAGAATACATATATCAACCGGTCTGGTGCTCAATTAAACAATTGAAAGGAGTCTTGATTACATGAACAATAAAAATTACAACAAAATTCCAGGCCGTGAATAGATTTTGCTACGCTTGACGCGTGTTTCGTCTATTTAAGACTCATAAATGGAGCTCCATCGAAAAGATAACACTTTATGAATATGAAGAGCATGGCAGAAATAAACCAAACTATGCTGAACTGGTACTCCGCCGATCAAAACAATTTCCAGACTTAATCTGAATCTTGCGTATTCCAAAAAAAGCAAACAAAACAAATTTTTAAAAAAATCTGAAAATATGTAGTTTTCATTTTTAAACAACTAAACCAAATCGTGTACTTCTAAGACTCAAATTGTAGGACTTTTATTCTCATTCAAATATACCATGTGTTTTATTTATTCATGTAGTTTTTAATTTCTTCGAATTTTTTGTTCATAAATTAATTAAAATTTAAAAGTTACAAGCAAGCAAATCCAACGATATTTTTTTTTTGTTTCTTTGTTTTTGTTCAATATTTTGTTTGTCTGTTTGTTTAAATTCATAAGATTATTAAAACGGTACTTAGATAAACAGATGGAAGTTGTTTGGTTTCAAAGAGTTGGGGTTTTTTGCGTTTCTTTTCGTTTTGATTTAGTTTCTTAATTTGAAGACTCGTGCGCATGCGTGTTAGTGCACTAGATCAGTATCCTGTTTGATTCCATGTGGTCGGAGCAAACTTGCCTTGTTAAAATGTTCAGCGAACGTTTTTACGGGGTTGAGGATTGTATACTGGTCTGTATCAGGTTCATAGACCCCAGAGATGTTTTGTATTTATTTGACTAGTTGTCAGACGCTCAGTTTTGACATTGTTTAGCTCGATTTTCGATATTGCCTGGCGTGTGTTAGAGATCATTGTTTAACTTCGGTAGGTGTCAATTCATAGATATACTATTCAATGCCTTTTGAAGTGACAGCGTAAAATATTAAATGCAATGCACACATATGAAAAATAAAAATCAGTTTTGAATTCAATATTTTTGTCCAAATAAAAAAAGATTTGTGTTTCCGGTTTCCCAACCTTGTACCTTAGATTTCATGAAGAACCTAGCATTTGTATTGCCATTTTTGCTTAAAATATAATATAAACTAGGTTGCAACCTATACTGCGGCGTAAGAATTCCTGATTTTATGCGGCCTGGAACGTGTTGCAAAGCGAAATAAAGGGGTTACATCTTTCTTTTGCAGTACACGTCACAACAATTTCTGTCCCAGTTTTCCGGGCAACTACATGTCACAGCCTCTTGATATTTGGCTTGTATCTTCATTCAATAGTACTATACGGTGTAAAGTAATTTTATACCCGTACCTCATCTACTTTCTGTTTACCAAATTCTTAAGATACAGGTTACAAACGTTTACCATGAAAGACCGCCATTCTATCTGATTGATGGTGTTTTGTGTTAAATGAGATAAATGTTAAGTTTCATATATAGTTTTTTATGCATTCCTGTTTGAATTAATACAATGATTGTAAAAAGAGATATGCTCTCCTCCACTATTAATACAATGTCCGTAAACGCGGCTATGCTTTTCTCCACAACTAATACAATGTCCGGTAAAAGCGGATATACTCTCCTCCACTATTAATACAATGTCCGGTAAAAGCGGATATACTCTCCTCCACTATTACAATGTCCGGTAAAAGCGGATATGCTCTCCTCCACTATTACTATGTCCGGTAAAAGCGGATATACTCTCCTCCACTATTAATACAATGTCCGGTAAAAGCGGATATACTCTCCTCCACTATTACAATGTCCGGTAAGAGCGGATATGCTCTCCTCCACTATTACAATTTCCGGCAAAAGCGTATATACTCTTCTCCACAATTAATACAATGTCCGGTAAAAGCGGATATACTCTGCTCCACTATTACAATGTCCGGTAAAAGCGGATATACTCTCCTCCACTATTACAATGTCCGGTCAAAGCGGATATACTCTCCTCCACTATTATTTTATATTAACTTATTTTAAATACATTGCTGTTTGTTTTAATATTGTCGTATAAAAATGAAATTAAAAAATGTAAAAGCGGACATGCTTCAATTCTCTTGATTATAGAAGTCACCATATCTGTCTGTTCGTCCAAATACTCCTCACAAACCGCCCAATGGAGTTTTATTAAACTTTACATGAAGGAAGTACGTACATAATATGGAAATGTGCATGAAAAAATTGTTGCTTGGATATCATTCAGGGAGATAATAGGACTCTAATTTTTTTATGTAGTGGTCATTGGGAGGCCACGTAAGGGCAATTCCTCCTAAGCCGCTTAATAAATTTTGATGAAACCTTTCATGATAGAACTACATTATATGGAGATGTGCCTGAAGTAATTTCATCGCACTCGAATATCATTCAGGGTAAATAATTGGACAAGTGTCGAACCAATATATAGGTATGGATGGTGTAAATAGTGATGCTTAGCACAATGCATGCTTAGATTCTGCCTTTGACCAATATTTTTCACATGGATGACCGGTTTAATTTGAAAGGTTAAGTCTATTCCCGCTTATCGACAATAGTGCATAACGAGATGAGCTTTGTAATCGATAGATTACCTATTTTTTAAACAAAGTGTTCAATGGGAGACCTCGTTAGCGCATCTCCTCCTAAACTGCTAAATTAATTTCGATGAAACTTTGCATGAAGGAAATGTTCAATGTATTCTTTTGTATTTAGTTAGTTAAAAATTAAGTTTTACACTTCTCCTTTGCGCAACTGATGTTTACTTTTCCATAACAGAAATATGATGGCACTATGAAACTTTATATTCATAAGGATTTGAGCATATGAATAAAATATACCTACACAAAAAGAACATGTTGTAAGTTGGGGTACTTTTGTTAATTGATATTTAAAGATATAAAATACATTTTTAAAAAAGAACTCGTTAATATTTATGGGATACAGATTTTGTTTATAATCATTTAATTTTACACCTTGAAAAAATAGCCGGCTATTAATTATACATTAATTGTATCCTAAGTGATTTTACTTGCAGTAAATACATTCTTAAAAAATAATTTCTTTGAGGTCCATACCTGAAAACAGAAAAAGTGTCATGGAAGCTTTTGTATTAATTTGGGGTTTGTCATCTAAAAAAACTTCTTATAGCCAAACAAAGTTTAGTTTAATAAAAACGATATAAAGGAATCAATCTGTGTGCATGTCCGTCTGCTCACATAACTTGTAAGAGCAACTGCTCCTAAAACACTCTGGATTTGTATGAAGATTAACATGAAGAAATTAAATGATATGGAGATGCGCACGAACATTTTTTATTGCTGTTGTATATCTTTCAGTTGTAATACATGCAATTGGACTTTTGTGGCCCTTATTAATTTAGAATCAACCTGCAAAATGTACCCAGAATGATTAAAAAACAGTTCCTCCATGTGACTCCTTTGTATCAGGTAAGGAAAACACATCAAGTACTGACACTGAGGTAAGCAAAAGCAATGAACCGGATGTACAGTTTGTTAGTCATATGCTAATTGCTAAATTTGTTTTTAAAGCAACTGATGCACTAAGGAGAATAGTATGTTCCAACTTAAAACTACCACTCAAATAAATTTCAAAATCAGGTAGTTATAAGCCTGTTATGAGCATGGGAAATCCTGAAAACACAAAGAGTATTGTTGGTGATGGAAATTGTTTATTTAGAGCTTTGTCCTTTGCAGTTTCACAAAGAAAGGAATTTTATGCCATCATGAGAGAAACCATTGTGAATCATAGCTTGCGGAATGCTGACAGGTTATCTGCTTTTGTTGACAGTACATCTGTAGGAGAACATGTGATGACAAACAAAATGCAAGACAATAACAGTACTGTGCCCCACTACATGGGGACGTGCTGTGCCCACTACATTGGAATATACTGTGCCCCACTACATAGCAACATACTGTGCCCCACTACATTGGAACATACTGTGCCCCACTACATAGCAACATACTGTGGCCCACTACATTGGAATATACACTGCCCCACTACATGGCAACATACTGTGCCCCACTACATTGGAACATACTGTGCCCCACTACATGGGAACATACTATGCCCCACTACATGGGAACATACTGTGCCCCACTACATTGGAATATACACTGCCCCACTACATGGCAACATACTGTGCCCCACTACATTGGAACATACTGTGCCCCACTACATGGGAACATACTGTGCCCCACTACATAGCAACATACTGTGGCCCACTACATTGGAATATACACTGCCCCACTACATGGCAACATACTGTGCCCCACTACATGGCAACATACTGTGCCCCACTACATGGGAACATACTGTGCCCACTACATTGGAATATACACTGCCCCACTACATTGGAACATACTGTGCCCCACTACATGGCGGCAACATACTGTGCCCCACTACATGGCAATAAACTGTGCCCCACTACATTGGAATATACACTGCCCCACTACATGGGAACATACTGTGCCCCTCTACATGGGAACATACTGTGCCCCACTACATGGCAACATACTGTGCCCCACTACATGGCAACATACTGTGCCGCACTACATTGGAACATACTGTGCCCCACTACATGGCAACATACTGTGCCCCACTACATTGGAACATACTGTGCCCCACTACATAGCAACATACTGTGGCCCACTACATTGGAATATACACTGCCCCACTACATGGCAACATACTGTGCCCCACTACATTGGAACATACTGTGCCCCACTACATGGGAACATACTGTGCCCCACTACATGGGAACATACTGTGCCCCACTACATTGGAATATACACTGCCCCACTACATGGCAACATACTGTGCCCCACTACATTGGAACATACTGTGCCCCACTACATGGGAACATACTGTGCCCCACTACATAGCAACATACTGTGGCCCACTACATTGGAATATACACTGCCCCACTACATGGCAACATACTGTGCCCCTCTACATGGGAACATACTGTGCCCCACTACATGGCAACATACTGTGCCCCACTACATGGCAACATACTGTGCCGCACTACATTGGAACATACTGTGCCCCACTACATGGCAACATACTGTGCCCCACTACATGGGAACATACTCTGCCCCACTACATTGGAACATTCACTGCCACACTACATGGGAACATACTGTGCCCCACTACATGGCAACATACTCTGCCCCACTACATGGTAACATACTGTGCCCCACTACATGGCAACATACATTGCCCCACTACTCAGGAACATACTGTGCCCCACTACATGGCAACATACTGTTCCCCACTACATTGGAATATTCACTGCCCCACTACATGGCAACATACTGTGCCCCACTACATGGCAACATACTGTGCCCCACTACATGGTAACATACTGTGCCGCACTACATGGCAACATACATTGCCCCACTACATGGGAACATACTGTGCCCCACTACATGGGGACATACTGTGCCCCACTACATGGGAACATTCTGTGCCCCACTACATGGCAACATACTGTGCCCCACTACATGGCAACATACTGTGCCCCACTACATGGGAACATACTGTGCCCCACTACATGGCAACATACATTGCCCCACTACATGGGGACATACTGTGCCCCACTACATGGGAACATTCTGTGCCCCACTACATGGTAACATACTGTGCCCCACTACATGGCAACATACTGTGCCCCACTACATGGCAACATACTGTGCCCCACTACATGGGAACATACTGTGCCCCACTACATGGCAACATACATTGCCCCACTACATGGGAACATACATTGCCCCACTACATGGGAACATACATTGCCCCACTACATGGGAACATAATGTGCCCCACTACATGTCAACATACTGTGCCCCACTACATGGGAACATTCTGTGCCCCACTACATGGGAACATTCTGTGCCCCACTACATGGGAACATACTGTGCCCCACTACATGGCAACATACTGTGCCCCACTACATGGCAACGTACTGTGCCCCACTACATGGCAACATACTGTGCCCCACTACATGGGAACATACTGTGCCCCACTACATGGCAACATACTGTGCCCCACTACATGGCAACGTACTGTGCCCCACTACATGGCAACATACTGTGTCTTACTACAGGGCAACATTCTGTGCCCCACTACATGGTAACATACTGTGCCCCACTACATGGCAACATAATGTGCCCCACTACATGTCAACATACTGTGCCCCACTACATTGGAATATACACTGCCCCACTACATGGGAACATACTGTGGCCCTCTACATGGGAACATACTGTGCCCCACTACATGGCAACATACTGTGCCCCACTACATTGGAATATACACTGCCTCACTACATTGGAACATACTGGTCCCCACTACATGGCAACATACTGTGCCCCACTACATGGCAACATACTGTGCCCCACTACATGGGAACATACTGTGCCCCACTACATGGGAACATACTGTGCCCCACTACATGGCAACATACTGTGCCCCACTACATGGGAATATACACTGCCCCACTACATTGGAACATACTGTGCCCCACTACATGGCAACATACTGTGCCCCACTACATGGCAACATACTGTGCCCCACTACATGGCAACATACTGTGCCCCACTACATGGCAACATACTGTGCCCCACTACATGGGAATATACACTGCCCCACTACATTGGAACATACTGTGCCCCACTACATGGGAACATACTGTGCCCCACTACATGGCAACATACTGTGCCCCACTACATGGGAACATACTCTGCCCCACTACATTGGAACATTCACTGCCCCACTACATGGGAACATACTGTGCCCCACTACATGGCAACATACTCTGCCCCACTACATGGTAACATACTGTGCCCCACTACATGGCAACATACATTGCCCCACTACTCAGGAACATACTGTGCCCCACTACATGGCAACATACTGTGCCCCACTACATTGGAACATACTGTGCCCCACTACATGGCAACATAATGTGCCCCACTACATGGCAACATACTGTGCCCCACTACATGGCAACATACTGTGCCCCACTACATGGCAACATACTGTGCCCCACTACATGGCAACATAATGTGCCCCACTACATGGCAACATACTGTGCCCCACGACATGGCGGCAACATACTGTGCCCCACTACATTGGAATATACACTGCCCCACTACATGGGAACATACTGTGGCCCTCTACATGGGAACATACTGTGCCCCACTACATGGCAACATACTCTGCCCCACTACATTGGAATATTCACTGCCCCACTACATGGCAACATACTGTGCCCCAGTACATGGCAACATACTGTGCCCCACTACATGGGAACATACTGTGCCCCACTACATGGCAACATACTGTGCCCCACTACATGGTAACATACTGTGCCCCACTACATGGCAACATACATTGCCCCACTACATGGGAACATACTGTGCCCCACTACATGGCAACATACTGTGCCCCACTACATGGTAACATACTGTGCCCCACTACATGGCAACATACATTGCCCCACTACATGGTAACATACTGTGCCCCACTACATGGCAACATACTGTTCCCCACTACATTGGAATATTCACTGCCCCACTACATGGCAACATACTGTGCCCCACTACATGGCAACATACTGTGTCTTACTACATGGCAACATACTGTGCCCCACTACATGGCAACATACTGTGCCCCACTACATGGGAACATACTGTGCCCACTACATGGCAACATACTGTGCCCCACTACATGGCAACATACTGTGCCCCACTACATGGCAACATACTGTGCCTTACTACATGGCAACATACTGTGCCCCACTACATGGCAACATACTGTGCCCCACTACATGGCAACATACTGTGTCTTACTACATGGCAACATACATTGCCCCACTACATGGCAACATACTGTGCCCCACTACAGGGCAACATACTGTGTCTTACTACATGGCAACATACATTGCCCCACTACATGGTAACATACTGTGCCCCACTACATGGCAACATACTGTGCCCCACTACATGGCAACGTACTGTGCCCCACTACATGGCAACATACTGTGCCCCACTACATGGGAACATACTGTGCCCCACTACATGGCAACATACTGTGCCCCACTACATGGGAACATTCTGTGCCCCACTACATGGCAACATACTGTGCCCCACTACATGGCAACATACTGTGCCCCACTACATGGCAACGTACTGTGCCCCACTACATGGCAACATACTGTGCCCCACTACATGGGAACATTCTGTGCCCCACTACATGGGAACATACTGTGCCCCACTACATGGCAACATACTGTGTCTTACTACAGGGCAACATTCTGTGCCCCACTACATGGTAACATACTGTGCCCCACTACATGGCAACATACATTGCCCCACTACATGGCAACATACTGTGCCCCACTACATGGCAACATACTGTGCCCCACTACATGGCAACATACTGTGCCCCACTACATTGGAATATACACTGCCCCACTACATGGGAACATACTGTGCCCCACTACATTGGAACATACTGTGCCCCACTACATGGCAACATACTGTGCCCCACTACATGGCAACGTACTGTGCCCCACTACATGGCAACATACTGTGCCCCACTACATTGGAATATACACTGCCCCACTACATGGGAACATACTGTGCCCCACTACATTGCAACATACTGTGCCCCACTACATTGGAATATACACTGCCCCACTACATTGGAATATACATGCCCCACTACTCAGGAACGTACTGTGCCCCACTACATGGGGACGTGCTGTGCCCTACTACACGGGAAAGTACTGTGCCCCACTACATGGCAACGTACTGTGCCCCACTACATGGCAACATACTGTGCCCCACTACATTGGAATATACACTGCCCCACTACATGGGAACATACTGTGCCCCACTACATTGCAACATACTGTGCCCCACTACATTGGAATATACAATGCCCCACTACATTGGAATATACATGCCCCACTACTCAGGAACGTACTGTGCCCCACTACATGGGGACGTGCTGTGCCCTACTACACGGGAAAGTACTGTGCCCCACTACATGGGAACATGCTGTGCCCCACTACATAGGAACATACTGTGCCTCACTACATGGTTCTTAGTGTTTCATCTATAGACGATAAGTTCGAAAAAACATTGTCACGCGCCAGTGTATAGTGGCTTTCTGTGTACAATAAACAAGTTACTTGTAATGGAAGGTAGCGTTCATATTTTCTTTGAAAGTCACACTTTTGATCATAAGTTGAAGGCATTTTATTTGCAACCAATGGGTCGATGCATCTGCCGGTGCACTGTTAAACATCGAGGGCGTCATCAGCCCAGTAGTTACAATTCGGTGCTGACAGGAATATTATTGCTTCTTTCATTGATATAGTTAGTCATTGTCTACATTTACTGCCTTCAAACTATTTTAATTCTATTTTTTCTATTCCCAAGGTGTAGATAGCCTTGGGCAAATTGGTGTAACGGGTTGGAATTTTTGCTGATAAAAGCTCTACAAAATCTTAATCATTTGGATTCTAAATATTGTCTGGGTTTGTTCGCCAATGATGACAAGAAACGCGCGTCTGGCGTACTAAATTATATTAACCTTGGTATCTTTGATGAAATTTTATTCTTTACTTTTGCATTATTCACATTTTGATTCCCGTAGTTATTTAGTTAGTTAGCTATTTTGTTTGTATTTTTGCTGTGTAAATGGTAAGAAATAAACATTGCTTCTGTTGGTTCTGTTTAGGTGTTAGTTCCTTGAAATGTTAGGAAATAAACATTGCTTCGGTTGGTTCTGTTCAGGTGTACGTGACGTGTAATGTTAGTAAATAAGCATTGCTTCTGTTGATAATATTTAGGTGTTCGTGCCGTGTAATATTAGCCAATCAGAATTGCTTCTGTAGGATCTGTTTAGGTGTTTGTGCCGTGTAATGTTAGTAAATAAGAATAGCATCTGTTGGATCTGTTTAGGTGTTTGTACCGTGTAATGTTAGGAAATAATAGTGCTTCTGTTGGTTCTTTTTTGGTGTACGTGTCGTGTAAATGTTAGGAAATAAGCATAGTTTCTGGTGGTTCTGTTCCAGTGAACGTGCCGTGTAAATGTTAGGAGATCAGCAATGTTTCTGTTGGTTCTGTTCAGGTGTACGTGCCGTGTAAATGTTATGAAATAAGCATTGCTTCTGTTGGTTATGTTCCGGTGTACGTGCCGTGTAAATGTTAGGAGATCAGCAATGTTTCTGTTGGTTCTGGTTATGTGTACGTGCCGTGTAAATGTTAGGAGATCAGCAATATTTCTGTTGGTTCTGTTCAGGTGTACATGCCTTGTAAATGTTATGAAATCATCATTGTTTCTGTTGGTTAAGTTCCAGTGTTCAAGACGTGTAAATGTTAGGAAATAAGCATTATTTCTGTTCGTTCTTCTCAGGTGTACGCGCCGTGTAAATATTAGGAAATCAGCAATTTTTCTGCTGGTTCTGTTCCGGTGTATGTGCCGTGTAAATGTTAGGAAATCATCATTGTTTCTTTTGGTTCTGTGCAGGTGTACGTGCCGTGTAAATGTTAGGAAATCAGCAATGTTTCTGTTGGTTCTGTTTAGGTGTACGTGCCGTGTAAATGTTAGGAAATCAGCATTGTTTCTGTCGATTCTTTTCATGTGTACGTGCCATGTAAATGTTAGGAAATCAGCATTGTTTCTGTTGGTTTTGTTCAGGTGTACGTGCCGTGTAAATGTTAGGAAATCAGCATTGTTTCTTTTGGTTCTGGTCAGATGTACGTGCCGTGTAAATGTTAGGATTCAGCAATGTTTCTGTTGGTTCTGTTTAGGTGTACGTGCCCTGTAAATGTTAGGAAATCAGCATTATTTCTGTTGGTTCTCTTTAAGTGTACGTGCCGTGTAAATGTTAGGAGATCAGCAATGTTTCTGTTGGTTCTGTTCAGGTGTACGTGCCGTGTGAATGTTATGAAAAAAGCATTGCTTCTGTTTGTTCTGTTCAGGTGTGCGTGCCGTGTTAATGTTAGGAAACCAGCATTATTTATGTTGGTTCTATTTAGGTGTACGTGCCATGTAAATGTTAGGAGATGAGAAATGTTTCTGTTGGTTCTGCTTAGGTGTACGTGCCGTGTAAATGTAGGAGATCAGCAATGTTTCTGTTGGTTCTGTTCAGGTGTACGTGCCGTGTAAATGTTAGGAAATCATCAATGTTTCTGTTGGTTCTGTTTAGGTGTACGTGCCGTGTAAATGTAGGAGATCAGCAATGTTTCTGTTGGTTCTGTTTAGGTGTACGTGCCGTGTAAATGTTAGGAGATCATCAATGTTTCTGTTGATTCTGTTTAGGTGTACGTGCCGTGTAAATGTTAGGAGATCATCAATGTTTCTGTTGGTTCTGTTTAGGTGTACGTGCCGTGTAAATGTTAGGAGATCATCAATGTTTCTGTTGGTTCTGTTTAGGTGTACGTGCCGTGTAAATGTTAGAAGATCATCAATGTTTCTGTTGATTCTGCTTATGTGTACGTGCCGTGTAAATGTTAGGAGATCATCAATGTTTCTGTTGGTTCTGTTTAGGTGTACGTGCCGTGTAAATGTAGGAGATCAGCAATGTTTCTGTTGGTTCTGTTTAGGTGTACGTGCCGTGTAAATGTTAGGAGATCATCGATGTTTCTGTTGGTTCTGTTTAGGTGTACGTGCCGTGTAAATGTTTAGAAATCAGCAATGTTTCTGTTGGTTCTGTTCAGGTGTACGTGCCGTGTAAATGTTTAGAAATCAGCATTGTTTCTGTTGGTTCTGTTCAGGTGTACGTGCCGTGTAAATGTTAGGAGATCATCAATGTTTCTGTTGATTCTGTTCAGGTGTACGTGCCGTGTAAATGTTAGGAGATCATCAATGTTTCTGTTGGTTCTGTTTAGGTGTACGTGCCGTGTAAATGTTAGGAGATCATCAATGTTTCTGTTGATTCTGTTTAGGTGTACGTGCCGTGTAAATGTTAGGAGATCATCAATGTTTCTGTTGGTTCTGTTTAGGTGTACGTGCCGTGTAAATGTAGGAGATCAGCAATGTTTCTGTTGGTTCTGTTCAGGTGTACGTGCCGTGTAAATGTTTGGAGATCATCAATGTTTCTGTTGGTTCTGTTCAGGTGTACGTGCCGTGTAAATGTTTAGAAATCAGCATTGTTTCTGTTGGTTAAGTTCCAGTGTTCAAGACGTGTAAATGTTATGAAATAAGCATTGCTTCTATTGGCTCTTACCCCGTGTGGGACCCGGGGCACAGAAGAATAGGCCCACGGCTTCCTCAGCCTGCAGTAAGAGTCTGCTAACAGAGGCAACACTTGCCGTGTGTTGCGACCCGTGTCGATTACAGGACGGGATTTCAGTAGGCCGGGTAAACGGTCCCGATAACCTACTGAACCCTTACTTTTTCTAGACGGGAAATCGAGTTAGCCCTGACTTCGATGAATCGGCATGTCACGTCTTGCCCTTTGTGAATCCTTCTCATTCAAACTACTCTATTACATTATTTTCCTTCAAACTGATCCACGAAATATATATACAATTTGATAGACGGCTTCCTTACAGGATTTGCAAAGAAGGCGGTGGCTGAAGGGCAAAGCTTCCTCAGCTTTATAGAGGCGACATGTTTGCCGTGTGTTGCAACCCGTGATGGTGGAGGAAGGGATCCTGGTGGTTGAGAGATCACTCTCTGCTGCATCCATTAGTGCGGGTCAGCGGGTTTGATTTTCAATACACCACTTTGGCCCTGACTTCAACTAGACGGGAGACCGGATGGACCCGGTTCGGTCAATCGGCTGGTCACGCCGAGCCCTTAACAAGCTTGTCGTCATTCTTCTTGTCACTTGATTTTATCTTGTGAATCTTACACCAAAATTGTTCAGTACCAGGCTGTTAAGAAGGCGGTGGCTCATGGGTCAATCAAGTAGACCGAGTTTCGAACGGTTGTATCGCCAGGTAACCCCGGGCACGAGGCATGCGTTCATTGAGAAATTCGTCTGTTTGAGTATACCACCCTTGGAACACCTGATGCTTTCTGCTGGAGATCCGCAGACTCTAGGCATCGCCCATGTTGGCACTCCGTGGCGGGTAGGTGACAAGGGTGGTGAACCGCATTTTTCTAATCATGGCTTCCGAAACACCCCCTTTAGCACAAAAAGGTCCAAAAAAAAGAAAAAATGACTTTCCTCTTGAAGAATTGGTTTTTGAAGAAAATTGGCCTAAATTTATTGTTTTATCTAGCAAAGACCCAACTAAACCTTTGGCAAAAGTATCTCCTTTTATCATAGAAAAAGTTATTAAAGGCTGTGCAGGAGACGTTAAAAACGTCACTAAAATGAAATCCGGTTCCCTCCTTATTGAATGTAATAGAAAACAACAGTCTTCAAATTTACTAAAACTTTCAAAAATTGTTGATTTAGAAATATCTAGCTCTCCCCACAGAACTCTAAACTCGAGTCAAGGGATTATTCGTTACCGAGGCGAAGATCTATCGGAATTATCGGACGACGAAATCTGTTTAGAACTAGAGCCTCAGGGTGTTACAAAAGTGAAAAGATTTATTGCTAACAGACAGGGTGTTCAGGTAAAACTGAACACCTTTCTTTTGAATTTCAATACACCCACTGTTCCCGAATCCATCAAGATTGGTCTCTACAAAGCTAAAGTCAGCGCATACATTTCCAACCCCGTGCGCTGCTTTAAGTGTCAAAAGTTCGGCCACGGAAAGGGACAGTGTAGAGGTCACCAGATTTGTTTTAAGTGTGCAGAAGAAGGACATGAGGGCTTCACCTGCACTAAAACTCCAAAGTGTGCCAATTGTGGTGAAGCTCACATGTCCTCATCCAAGGACTGTCAGCACTTTAAAAAGGAAAAAGAAATTCAAAAACTAAAAACTGAAAAGAACATCTCTTACCCTGAGGCTCGTCGTCTGTATAATACAACAAATAATCCCTCGTCTCCTGCATCAACGTCATACGCCAGTGTGGCCAAACGCGTTCTCACTTCAGTTGAAACGCAGACAATCATCACCTGGCCTATTGACAAACAGGAACCTTCAAAATTAACAGTAACAACAACAGACAAAATCATTAAATCATCACGAAAATCTTCATCTTCTCAAACTGCTACGTCTTCAGCACCCTCTCAAACTACTACTTCTTTAGCAAAATCTCAAACTGCTACGTCTTCAGCACCCTCTCAATCCTCAACCAATTCCTCAAGAAGCCCAAAAAAAAATTCAAAAAATACCAATTCCAATTCTTCTAACTCGAATAAAAACTCAAATCAAAAAGAAGATCGTACTCCAAAACTGCTGCGGGATCCCATTAAGGTCCACAACAGGTTTGGTAGTCTAGATCAACTAGACACTACTATCTGGGGCGATCCCATGGATACACTACCCCCAGATACTGGATCTAAAAGTAGATCCCCCAGCAGAAACCGGCGGAATAGCCCCAAAAAAACTGTCAACTATTCCCCTATTCGCAGACCATAATGGGTACAATAATACAATGGAATTGTCGAGGTCTTAAGATTAATTTTCTGGAAATTACATTATTAGTTCAAGCCTTTCTTCCTATTGCATTTTGCCTCCAAGAATCCCACCTAAAGCGAAGTGATAACATATCTTTAAAAAACTACTCTATATACAGCACATATGTAGACGAGAATGATAGAGCTGCTGGCGGCTCTACCATTCTTGTAAAAGATCAAGTTCTACATAGCCCTGTAGATCTCAACACTGATCTTCAGGCGGTTGCTGTTAGAATATCATTAGACAAAACAATTACTTTATGCTCTGTGTATATACCACCGAATTCTTCATTAAATTTAAATCAGTTGAAACACCTTACTGATCAGTTACCAGCCCCTTATATATTATTTGGGGACTTCAACGCACACAACCCTCTATGGGGTAGTAACACAATAAACGAAAAAGGTAAAATTATTGAAGGCTTAATGAATCGGGAGGATCTGTGTATTTTTAATGATGGAACCAATACATATTTACATCCTGGGAATGGATCATATTCGGCTATTGATCTTACAATAGCAGATCCTTCTCTGTTGCCCGATTTCTCATGGAAAGTCCATGACGATCTCTGTGGCAGTGATCACTTTCCCATTCTCTTGGAATCTTTACACTCTTCAAACACAGAACGAGTCGCTCGGTATAAATTTGGCAGGGCCAATTGGCCTCTATTTGAACAACTCTGTATAGAACGACTCAACTCGGATACTTTTGAAACCATTTCTGATCCAATTTTAAAATTCAATGAAACACTTATTTCAATTGCTGATGAAACAATTACTAAGACCTCGACAAATCCAAAACATCCTAGTAAACCATGGTTCGATGACAGCTGTGAGGACGCTATTAAAGACCGGAAAAAGGCCGAACGACGCTTTAATAAACACCCAACTCAAAATAATCTTAACCATTTCCGAATTTTTCGAGCGAAAGCTCGCAGGGTAACGAAACAAAGACCACGCACCTCTTGGCGTAACTTTGTTTCTAAATTAAATAACCATACCCCTATGAATAAAATTTGGAACATGATTCGTAAAATTAAAGGTAAAAACAGTAAAGCCAATGTCCATCATTTAAAGGATGGACAAGACTTGTTAACATCAGAGTCAGACATATCAAATAAATTGGCCGAAACATTTGCAACACACTCCTCTGCTGCAAATTATCATCCCAATTTTCAGCGGATCAAAATTCAAAAAGAAAAATCAAAACTTAATTTCCAGTCAAAAAATTTAGAAGATTATAATAAACCTTTTTCTTTGGAAGAGCTACACAATTCTTTGAACAAATCTCACGATACAGCATGTGGTCCAGATGACATCCATTATCAACTTCTCAAACGTCTGCCACAATCGTCTCTCCAATGTCTTCTGAATCTTCTTAACAACATTTGGGAAACGGGTGACTTACCATCTATTTGGAAAATGGCCACTGTTGTGCCTATTCCAAAACCAGGAAAAGATCACTCGGAAGCGTCCAACTATCGGCCTATAGCCCTCACAAGCTGTCTTTGTAAAACCATGGAAAGGATGATCAATGATCGCCTTGTCTGGTTTTTAGAATCAAACAACCTTCTGTCCAATATCCAATGTGGATTTAGACAAGGGCGAAGTACCCTAGATCGTCTGGTGCGTTTCGAAACATACATAAGAAACGCATTTGCCAAAAATGAACATGTGGTGTCGATCTTTTTCGATCTAGAAAAAGCTTACGACACAACATGGAAATATGGCATTTTAAAAGATCTTTTTGATATGGGGTTGAAAGGTAGACTTCCTACCTTCATTTCAAATTTTTTGTCTGATAGAGAATTTAAAGTTCGTGTGAATTCAACTCTATTTGACCCTTTTGAACAAGAAATGGGTGTTCCTCAAGGTAGCATCCTTTCTGTTACTTTATTCAGTATTAAAATTAATAGCCTTGCTCAAGTCTTGAAAGATAATATTGATGGTTCTCTTTATGTTGACGATTTTTTAATTTGTTATCGAGGAAAAAACATGAATAATATTGAACGCCAACTGCAGTTATGTTTAAATAGAATAGAGAAATGGGCGATGGAGAATGGTTTTAAATTCTCCACTGGAAAAACAGTTGGGATGCATTTTTGTAATAAACGAAAGATGCATCCTGATCCCGAATTAAAATTGTATAATAATCCCATCAAAATTGTAAAAGAAACAACTTTTCTTGGTCTGATATTTGATTCAAGGCTAACCTTTCTACCCCATATCAAAATGTTAAAAAATAAATGCCTAAAGGCATTAGATATTTTAAAAGTCGTTGCCAGCACCGACTGGGGTGCTGAATGCGATGTTTTACTTAATCTATATAGATCGCTGGTTCGATCTAAATTGGATTATGGTTGTTTTATCTATGGTTCTGCTCGCAAGTCATATGTCAAAATCCTTGATACTATTCATCATCAAGGATTGCGACTATGCCTTGGAGCTTTTAGAACTACACCTGTAAATAGTTTATATGTAGAAGCAAACGAGCCTTCTTTGTATCATAGAAGAATTAAACTCGCTTTGCAATATGCAACCAAATTGAAGGCGTATCCTGGCAACCCGGCCCACGACTGTGTTTTCAAACCTCTTTACCAAAATATTTTTGAAAAACATCCAAATAAAATTCAACCTTTTGGTATCAGAATAAAACCTCATTTCAACAACTCTGGTATAAATTTAGATGAAATTGCTGCTATTGAAATTCCACATAACCCACCATGGTTAAATCCAATACCGGTATTTATTTTTGATCTTAGAAACCATAAAAAGTCTGACACAAACCCTTTAATTATTCAACAACACTTTGCAGAAATAAAATCTCACTATCCTGACCATTCTGCAATTTATACAGATGGATCGAAGGACGGCGATAAAGTTGCATCGGCCGCTGTCTTTGGAGAGCGTGTCGAAACACGCCGCCTTCCTTCCGTTTCTTCTGTATTTAGTGCAGAAGCGCAAGCTATCCTTCTTGCACTTAAAATTATTGCTTCGTCAGATGAGAGTAAATTTATTATCTGCTCCGATTCTTTGTCATGTCTTCAGGCAATTGAAAATTCTAAAATTAAAAATCCATTTATTTTAAAAATAATTCAAATTTATAAATCGCTGACAAGTTTAGGTAAAGAGGTTGTGTTCTTCTGGATTCCCAGCCATGTAGGAATCCATGGAAACACAGTCGTGGACAGAGAGGCTAAAGCTGCCTTAGAAAATGTTATCATTAATTGTAAAATTCCTTTTACTGATTTTAAATTATATATTTTTAAATACATATCTAATCTATGGCAGCGTGGTTGGGATCTCGAAGTACATAATAAACTTCATGAGATCCAACCACTTCTGCACATACATAATTTAAAATCTTGTAGAGGTCGTAGAGACCAAGTGGTTTTAACCAGGTGTCGTCTTGGGCATACCAGGACGACACACAGTTATATTTTAAACAATGAACCAAGACCCGAGTGTGTGCCATGCAACTGTCCATATACCATCAAGCATGTCTTGATGGACTGTGTTGACGTGGCACACATTCGGGAACGTTTTTATTCTGTTAATTCTTATAATAATTTATTTACAACTGTCGCTGGCGACACAATTTTACAGTTCTTAAAGGAAATTGATTTATACAGAAAACTTTAATTGGATTTTAAATTGCGATATTGAAAAATTTTTATTGGTTTAGTTTTCTTTTTATCTGTATATATGCTCATATTATTGTATGAGACCTTGTTTTAGAAAGGATGGATATTCTTTAAATAACTGAATTAAAGTTCTAATTCTCACGTCCTGAATATAGCTGAAATATTGCTTGCTGGACGTAAAACAACAAACAATCAATCAATCTATTGGCTCTGTTCAGGTGTACGTGCCCTGTAAATGTTAGGAAATTAGCATTGTTTCTGTTGGTTCTGTTCAGGTGTACGTGCCGTGTAAATGTTAGGAAATCAGCATTATTTATGTTGGTTCTGTTTAGGGGTACGTGCCCTGTAAATGTTAGGAAATCAGCATTATTTATGTTGATTCTGTTCAGGTGTACGTGCCGTGTAAATGTTAGGAAATCAGCAATGTTTCTGTTGGTTCTGTTTAGGGGTACGTGCCCTGTAAATGTTAGGAAATCAGCATTATTTATGTTGGTTCTGTTTAGGGGTACGTGCTGTGTAAATGTTAGGAAAATCAGCATTGTTTCTGTTTGTTCTGTTTAGGTGTACGTGCCGTGTAAATGTTAGGAAATCAGAAATGTTTCTGTTGGTTCTGTTCCGGTGTACGTTCCGTGTAAATTTTAGGAAATCATGATTGTTTCTGTTGATTTTGTTCAGGTGTACGGGCCGTGTAAATGTTAGGAAATCATCATTTTTTCTGTTGGTTCTATTCAGGTGTACGTGCAGTGCAAATGTTAAGAAATCGGCCTTTTTTCTGCTGGTTCTGTTCAGGTGTACGTGAAATGTATATGTGTCCTTTCTGTTGTTAGTTTTACATCAAGTTTTGGTTAAAGTTGAGGTTTGTATTTGTTAACTCTACCCTTTATAAAATATATGTAGCCATAATTATATAAAAGTTGGCCTTTTTAGACATCAAATATTAATATTTTAATTTCCTTTGAATACTCAATTGCTGCGCAACATTGTCCATTTCGTATAACCTAACTTGGTATTTCAGCTCGTGACTGATTGTTGACGTCATAATTGAATGTATTGCTGACGTTGACTTTACATGAATTATTCCGCAAACAACAAGTGACGCAATTTATATTGTGAATTGCAAATGTTATATGACTTCTTGTGAAATATTGCTTTTGTTATTTCTCTTTATAATATTGAACTTAAAATATAACATTTTTTTCCATTGCTGATTAGATTATTATATATAGACGCTGGGTTAGGGTTATGGTTAGGGTAGGGTTAGGGTTAGGGTTAGGGTTAGGGTTAGGGTGGGTTAGGGTTAGGGTTAGGGTTAGGTTAGGGTTAGGGTTAGGGTTAGGGTTAGGGTTGGTTAGGGTTAGGGTTAGGGTTAGGGTTAGGTTAGGGTTAGGGTTAGGGTTAGGGTTAGGGTTAGGATTAGGGTAGGGTTAGGGTTAGGATTAGGGTTAGGGTAGGGTTAGGGTTAGGGTTAGGGTTAGGGTACATATTGGCGTAAACCGACCCAAACTCGTCTATATCCAATAATCTAACCAGCAATGGAAAACAATTCTTAAATATTTATTGCACCAATTGTGCATAAATATTAATTGATATCTTGGTTGTAACCATTGTTACCCGACTTCTATTGACAGAAGATAACAGAACTACAGATTAAACATCTCGAAAATAAAGCGAATGTAAATGACACTGAATGCGGTTAAAGGTACAAAGGACTAAAGGATTTAAAAAAGATCTAATATTGATCATCGCTATCAAAATTAAGCATTTTATGTTAACATTGATACATTAGTTTTATTATAAGAATTGGGGTACAGGAATTTTATGTTTTAATTATTTGTAATTTTATTTATACACTTTATTTTTTTTAGAGAACACAATTCAACGATGTATATATTTGTTCAGGTTCCTTATTATTATATGAAGTATTTTCTCTTTATTTTAATAAACATTTTTCAATTACATTTTCTTCGAATTTATTTTCTATGTCATTTTAGGTAAATTCAAATGGGGTCATTTCATTTGGTAGGCCAATGTCAGCTTTCATAGTTATCCCTTTTCCCTTAGCATCAAATATATCACTGATAGCTCCATACTGGGCTGATGTAAATACAAGAATTGGAGGAGAAGTTTGGTATCGGGAATCAGTGGATACCAGTTTTTTGTATAATGCATCACAAGAGATAAGGACAGTCTTTCCAGCACAGTACACATTTCAAGCCTCTTGGATCTTCATTGCCACATGGAATAGTGTTTCCTTTTGGGGAGCAAATCAAATAGGTCGTAACAAGGCAAGTTTTGTTATACCACACAAAGTTAATGACTTTCTTAAAAAATTAAAACCACAAAGTAAATTTGTCTGACATTTCGTAAGCACTTTATGTTTTATATTGTATTTTGTGTATTACGTACATCTTTATTAAACAGTTCAGTGCTGCAGTTTTACAACAATATAAAGTTGTTATTAACATTATATAAAATTAATTGATTTCACTTTAGAAATGCACCTTCCAGTGTATATTGATTACCAACGGAAGGCTTTCTTTTACCATGTTTTTATACGACAAAATGGAATGGACAACAGGCGGAAGTGATTTATCAACCGGTCTTGGAGAAACACCTGCACAGGTAAAATAATTTAGAGTTGTTGTTACATTTCAAGTTTACATACATATATTTGTTGGTATAGACTTAACATCCACTTGACTACAAAGTACTGTTAATTTTCACGATTACAGGTATGATAATAAAACTCACCTTTCACCAAAATACTCTCACGACTTATAGTTCTAATAAAGTGGATAGCAACAATTGACTGGTAGATATACTCAGTTTCCACTTTACCTGGGAAGTGCTTTTACCCTCTGAACACTTACTCAAATGTTTTTTCTTTCGAAATAGAGCTAAATCGAAATATTGGGACTTTTACGTTTGATGTTGATAAACGCCAGTGTGGTAGAATAAGATCTGGTTTCTTGTTGCATACAAAACAATACATCATAGATCGGGTTGTTATCATAACTTAATTGAAGTTTTAGACTGTTTGACTTCAGAGGCTTTCATTGGCCAGATTAGAGCCATCACAGAGTGACGTCATCATAACTTAATTGACAGCTTCTTTTACTCATTCTTTCTGGATTATGATTACAGTCTAGATTTTATTGAGTTTTAACCCGATTAATACAATGGGTGCTACGAGTGGAGCAGTTACCCTTCTGGAACATCTGGACTATTCTTTGGTTTTAAGTAGGTTTCGTGTTACTTAATTTTTGGCTTCTGTGTTGCGTTTCCGTTGCTTTTAATGTTGTACCTTTTTGTGTAACAATTTTTGTGTCTGTCTTTTCCTGCCTGATATTATCTTCTATTTGTTTTCTTATTATTTGAAGTTTTTTTTCAGTCACAAAATCTTACAATATATTCCAATAACACAAATTCTATTTGGAAACTATTGTTGATGATCAAACAGCCAACGATAACAACAATAGAGATTAATATTTTTTCACTGCAACGTAAAATGTGTTGGATACTCATTAAATATATAGAGGCAGGAACTGCTTACTCGTCCGGAGCACCTGAGTGCACCGATTGTTTTTAGTGGATTCGGGTCACTCTCTTTCTTTGTTTTATGTTTTTGGTTTTTGTGTTTGTCTATATCCGGATTTGTAACTGTCCCCTGGCTTTTGGCTCTTGTTGTTCGGTCGGTTTTTTTTTGCTATTTTCATATAAACCTTTTGTAATCCCTAATTACAATTTAAGAGTAGGTCTTCATAACTCATAATTTTATTGTTTAATAAGGTTGGATTTGATGCAGGAGATGGAGTAAACTTTCTGGCGTTAGAAGCGTCCAGAACACCAAGTATCATCAATGTTACAAAGATGTCTAATATTGGTATTCCTGGAAAGTTTATCTTCCGTGTTGACAGTGCTGGTATTATAAATGGAGGATGCACCACAAACGGTACATTTACAGTCCTAACAAATGATTGACATTGTGCCATTTAAATGAACAGCTTATGTATTATTTCCAAACCGCTTCTCTGATACTGGCTTGTAAATGTTATTGCGCCTTTTCTCCCTAGGTTGTCATTTCTGGTTCGTATTCTTACAGTTAATTTTCCAACCCACATCTATACCACACGTGGCAATGCAGCAAGTGTAACTTTCCAAAACGAGTCCGCCATATGCATGTTTTGTTATCAAGATTTGTATGTGCATGATCTGTATTTTCGCACAAGATATTTCTTTCTTTGTTTTAAAATGGTGTCAATATTAGATGATTACTACCATAACTTATCAAAAATTAAACTGTATTCATTGTATATTCTAGGCAATTATTCGTTATATTTAATTATTGAGGGATAAAAAAACTAGAACCATAAGGTCCACTAGTGGATACATCAAACAAAAATAAAGTGTTCTGTTTACTACCGACCAATATAACAAATATGTCCGATAAGGCCTAAAATTTTCCGCAAATTTAAATCACCTAAACATTACGAAGGCTTTAATAAAAGTAGGGTAGACGGTGGTATTACTTTGCGCATTTCTTAAATATCAACAAGGGGCCTCGGTGGTCGAGTGGTCAAGGTAGTTTGCCTACTATTGATCACGTGGTCTGTCAACACTGAGATTGCGGGTTCGATTCTCACAGCAGGCAGTGTGTACTCGACTCCAATCTTAATTGACAAGGATTGCCAGGTTTCTTACCGCAGATCGGGGGTTTTCTCCGGGTACTCCGGCTTCCTCCCCCAATAAAAATTGGACGCCATGATATAGCTGAAAATTTCTGAAAGTGGCATTAAAACACCATTCAAACAAACATAAATATCAACAAAATAATGAGATATGAGATATGTAAAACATTTCTTTTTAAGGTACACTTACGATCTCACCAACAGAAGTTTCCATGTTTGGTGGGACATTATTGGTGATATCCGGTCCATGTTTTGATCAATTATCATCAGCAAGTTTCGTATTGTCAAACACCGTTGAAGTTCCATGTAAATTAGTATCTAAATACAGCGTCTCCTGTATTGCCCCTGCTGTGTACCGAACAGGAAAAGAACTGGTATTACTCAAGATGATTCAAAACGCAAAAGTTCTCAGATTTTCAGGCTTTATTACAATTGGTAAAGTTTCTTAATTTAAGGTATAATATATTAATGTCTCCATTTAACACAAACAATACTTTCAAAAGTTTCTCAAGGACTATGTTAGATTGTAGCTATACCAATACAGAGCATTATTGATGATAAATAAATGTGGAAAATGACTGACGCTATAACTGCAACTTTTGTCATCTTGGTCTTATCTATTCACACCGGCTATTAAGTTGAAAAAGCAATTTCGAGTATTTTAATTGTAACCTTTCAATATTTGTTGTTTTTTTTTGTGTTCGAAGTAAAATGTTGGGTTCTTTAACACTAAAGTTCCACAAATAATATTCATCAAAATCTTTTAGTAAAAAGTTTATTTATTAGACAATATTTATAGAAATATGCACAAGGAAGTATGCATTTGACGCAGAGAATCAATATCGTTCAGATTGAGACAATTCCCATTTTTAAGATGTAGTAGCGATTTAAGATCATAAATTGTATACACTATTTTATATTACATTATTACAGAATCAATTCATTTTAATGATTTTTAAGAACGGTACGTTTTTCTTAATATATTTCATGTGTGTTAATGAATGTAGGATGATTTAACTACACACACACACACACACACGGCTTATCAGTTCAAGTTATCCGCTGAAAAATGACATTTTTTTTACAAAAGACACACATTTTTCTTCATCAGCTAACGTTTGGTAGCATCAGAATCACCTTTTTGTTTCTCCACTACCGATTTAGTGAAGTTTTAGAAATAAAATTGTTTAACACAGAATTTAAAACAAAATTGTCAAACGATATCCTTTTTGAGACTACTGCAACAACAAACACTTAGTGCTTCAAGCACTTCTACCTTGTTTAGATAAAAACTACCAGGTTGACAGATTGTGATAGATTTGCACAATAAATTATTAACAATATTTTCTTTACTCTCTATAACACCAAAAGCAAACAAAAAAAAGATCCCTCCAACTCTTACCTTGTTCTAAACTTTGCAAGTATTTTTACTTAGATTTGCGGATTGTCTTTTTTGAAAGTGTTCGTGGTGTTAGGTATTTTATTATTAGTTTCATTTGTAAAATTCAACTGAGATTTAACCGTAACACTCACAGTTCTGTTACTTTACCTTTTATAACTGTTTATTATAGTGAACCATGCTTTGACCCGGATTTTAATCACAAGATATCCAACTTTCTGGAGCCATGGGTCAAAAGTTAGAATTTCCTGGAATTCTGTATTACTGAATTTTCCAATGAACGCCAAGATAGAAATAGATTTATTTTACCCTCTGGTATCATACATTATAGCTTTTTTACATATTTTTCATACACAATTATATCAGTTCGTCTATATATATATATACATAATAAATGGGCCAAGAACTGTTGTAAATAATTAAAGGCTAAAAAATTATACAAAAGCATGGCAATATTATTATATATACAAGAAATGCGACACATTTTGTTGCTGTTTATGCAACATAACATCCGATCGGTGTGAATCTAGACTAGTCCGTGCATAAGAAGTGTCTGCAATGGTTTAAAACAGAATATTTGCACACAACCCTTGCATTTGAAGTTGTCGATGTCAATGTTGCTGATTAATGTACAGACTTTGTGGGCTCAGCTGAAACTACAGCTTTGACACACTATGCGTACAATATTCCTGGCTGTCGCCGTTGTATTCAGAAATCAGTTAAAGATGGGCAAGACGTGTGTGATGATTTTGACGTTGTAATGCAACACGCGACATATTGGTGGGTCATTTACTTAAAATGTCTGTGTGACGCGCCGTTAGACAATTCCGTTAAGACCAGACTGAGCTCTATCCGTATCAAATTCAGATATTTGCCACCATTTTGTTTTGTTTTTGTTTAAAGTAAAACACTTATTCCTTTGCAATTGACGTGTACAATTAAAAACTTTGCTTTGATATACATGTAACGTTCAAATCATTACTACGTGCTTAATGTTCACTTTTCTTTTTTGTAAAAATGATTGGAGAAGCTACAACGCAACATATTTTAATGGGTGTTTTACGAGGAATTCGTTAGACCCTGGACAACGCTTGTCAGGTGTTAACTTTAGTATTAATTTGTTGACATATAAAAACAAATATGCCACCCGAATTGATCTTTCGGGTTCCTTTCAATTAGTATAGACTACATATATTGCGAACCGATTAATTTTTAAAAAGTAACCTCTGTGGTTTGCTATTTAATTTATAATTGTGTAAAGGTTAACACTATATTCCTGTAGAAATCTGATTAATTCAATGAAATATATTCTCTATTTCCAATATTTTATCAAGACCAAAAGTAACAAGAGTGATATTGAACTACAACATTATACATCTCTGCCACCACCCAATTCTACTGAAGTGGAGATTGGAACATATATCTTTATGTTGAATTTCACGGCGACAGCAGGTATTGTCAGAGTTTCAGCCAATGTTGTCAACAGGTAAGTTTTGATTAATTAAATCATTACAGTGCCACGGTAACCTTATTTGTTCCTTACCTTTCGTCTGCTACATTTTTTAGTACCTTGACGGAAGTTATATAAAACTTGCCTACTTATGGATGTATTAAATTGGATAAAGTCCAACTTATTACTCAAATTAAAGTGATTTATCATAATTTAGCATTTCAACATATTTGTTTTTAGTAAAATTCAACCATTTTTTTGTGTAACCATGATTTCTTTTTCAGTCCATATTATTGGTCCGACATGTTTACCGTTTATGTAAATATTTCCTCAAGTATGGAGATATGTGAGGATTGGAATATAAAATATCAGAAAATGTCTACGATTGATGCTAATGGTGTCATCCCGTGTCCTTGTAAACTTGATGTTGCTTCGTTGGATGTGGCCAGATTTCATAAAGACCCCCTTTGCCGAGGGGATGAATGTTTATATCAACCTTTTACAAAATTATGCTTTCAGCAAAATCTTCCTTCGTGAGTATTTCAAATAAAATAAAAAACCACAAATACATCAAAACTGCCCTGATATATAAAATTAAATATGGATTAATTATTTCGATTGCACAAGCTATTTCTTTCTTTTCTTAATATTGTGTCTTGTAATTTTAAACAATTTTATGACAGTTGTGGTCGAGGAAGACGCCGAAGTAACCGGTGAAAGTCACAGCCTTTAGCAAGCTTGTGAAGTAAGGTTTAGATTGAACACACCATGCAGACAGTAAGGCTGCCGAATTTGCAGCATCGCCTCCTGAGAAATATTAGACGATTACTACCATAACGTATCCAAAATTAAACTATATTCATTGTATATTCTAGACAATTATTCGTTATATTTAATTATTAAGCGATTTAAAAAATAGAACCATTAGGACCACTAGTGGATATATTAAATAAAAATAAAGTGTTATGTTTACTACCGACCAATATAACAAATATGTCATATAAGTATTTCATTACCGCGATCATAACTCAGATTTAAAAATCTTACCAATGCTGTAACGACCGGTAATTAAATAGCTCTTTAACGTTATAACCTTAATCGTGATTCATTCATTCGTTAATATTTAAATTTGTTTCTATCTTATCAAAACATTCTTGGAACACACAAGAGGAAATCAGTGAATTGATTGGTTTGATTGGACTCCGGTCCATTTAGCAAATTATCATGACGTTCTTTGTTTATTTGGGGAGGATCCTGGATTACAGTTACAAAAGATTCCAATACGCTTTACATGTAAATAATTTTCGGATCACAAAAGAGTAGAAAGCGCTTCAGTAAAGGCCACACATTATTTTATAGACTACTGAAAAATAAGATAACGATGGTGCACGGAAAAGTAGAACTGAATTGGTCATAGTATATTGAGAAATACGTGACTGAAATACAAGTATAAGAAGAAGTAATGTTGTAACGTTCCGGCTTGCATACTAACATTACTTAAATTTGAGGCTCAATTTTTTATCCTCAACTCTAATAGATTGGATCTTTTAGGTTTTGGTCTCAATAAAAGCGGATTCACTTTGCCGAAGATTCGGATATGTATTCATTTTACATTTGTCAGAATGGAGATTACAAGATAATAATATCCACCAGTCTACCAACTTATTGGTTGCATGCTTATTTTTGGTGGCCAGCATCCGTGAATTGTTTTTTTAAGATTGACCCAGAGAAAAGCGTGATGTTTTCTATTTTTGTTTAAGAATAATTGAAAGTTGTGTTTTGTAATGTCCGTGAATGCATTTGAGTACTGAAAACCACACACTTATAGAAAGCAAATAACAGCTCTCTTTATATCCAATTTTGAAGTTATCTGAACAGGATATGGATGTAAAATGAGTCTGTGATTGATAATTTACAAAACCGAAAACAAAGCAAACCCCACTGCATGAATTCCATTGAAAGGGTTGTGTTAGAGAAGTCTCTAATTTTGTTAGCTACTTAAGGTATCCGACCCATAATTGAAGTCCCCGTTTAATTTAATTTTTAGACCAAGAAATTCAGCTTTATTTAATCAATATATTACTAATTAATGATACAACTAATATATATTGTTTTACTTTGAGTCAAAGTTAACAGTTTTGAGGAAAAAAGTTAGTTGCTCAAATAGTAGTTCCGATGTTTGCCGAACACTACCGAAGTCTGCTCCGTTGACAAACAATGGACATCCGGGACATCAAATATGATCACGTGGTCAATTATGGGTCGGATACCTTAAATAATGCGAATTTATATAAATCCAGAAAGGTCATAGTGGCAGTGCACTGTGTGGCTTTTTCACATCATTTAACTTTGTGTTTTAGTACAGGTATTTGCTTTTCATATTTGTTTGTCACGTAACATTATTACCAATTGTCGACAAATATGATACTAATATCAGATTAAACCACGGACTGATTGCTAAAATCATGATCCTTTACCACAACATGTTTACATTAAACTGTTCTATATTTAACAGGTCACAAGGATATGGTAATCAATGTTGTTACATCAATGGGGCATTAATGAATCACACGCAATATCTTGGAAGTGGATACACTAATAGGTTTCATTACACAGGTGGTAGTTCAGCTAATGTCCCTTTGTTATCTAATTTTGTAAATGACATCATACCATATCACCATTGTTGTGTTTATCCGATACAAAATCTTTCGTCTGTTGAGAACAACAAGCACGTTAGTTGTGATTTGTTCTACAGAAGAAGACCTCAAAATTCCTGCTTAAACTATAGGCCCCCTACAGTAGGTAAGATAACTTCACGGTCAGCAACAAAGTTATATGACTATTATATACCACATAGATGTAAACATTACGTTAAATCAAGTCTTGTCCAATATTTTGTACACTGTACTGCACTTATTCTAGTACATTGTCGTTGTAATTTGTACAATTAACCTATACTAAAATATATTAATAACCTCAGATGCAAACTCTACTATGGATCATTAACAGTGTAGCATCACAACATTGTTTTGACTATTGTTTATTTCAAAAACCTAATCTGAAGCTTAAACAAGTTTAATGATATGACACGATAAACGTATAAAAAGGGTTAAATGTTTGAAATGTGCAGTGCTTTGGAAATTTAAGTATTTTCGACTTACATGTACATATTTGTCTCACTAAAATTCATTTTGGATTGCACACATATGTGTTTTGTATCCAAATCACATAGCATACATTCTGTAAAACACATTGTAAGAGACAGTATAAAAAGATAAGCAATACAAACTGTTCTACATTATTCGGTAGTTTTCTGTGTAATTAAGCATTTTATGATCTACAAAATTAACGAAATAACAAAAGTAACAACTGTAAGCCGTTATTTAGTAAAACATAACAATATATTTTCTAGCAAGAGTTTCGGGTGTTTCGCATTTTGCAACCTTTGATGGACATAGATACACTTTTAATGCAATTGGTGAATTCTTGGCACTGGCGAACAACAACTTTACCATGCAGATCAGGCTTGGACAGTTTGAAAGCTCGCTAGGTACTAGCTAATGAATTGTAATTCTCTCATTAAACTAATTGTGTCGTTGAACTTTGATTTCATATAAACTAATTGAAATTTACGCGGAAATAATTTTAAAAAAATATAACAATACGCTCTGAATTAGTATAGTTACTTTCAATCTAGCACCATTTATTCGTTTAATCCCAAAAAATAAATGACATCTGAACCAGTGATAGCTTTAACGTCGAAATAAATTTAAAAATATATCAGAAACTAGTGAAGCTTTTATTGCAAAAACCAGCATTATTTGGTTAATATTTATTAACGTTTCGTTATTTAGTTATCGTGCTGGCTAGTGACAAATCGAAGATGTTTCTCAATTATACTAATTTGTAAACTTACACCTTAGTGCATTAGAATATCAAGAAAAATGACATTTTCCAAAATAATACTAAATAATAAGAGTTCGCGTTTAAAATCCCTATGAGTGCTTTGCGACCAAACAAAGCACTAACTATTACATTATAATCTAATAATCTCGCCGATCATTAAATGAAAAAATCAATCAAAAAGGAATATTAGATTTTTCAAATGAATTCATTTCAAAACAATTTTGATAACTTGTTAAGCCATATGTTTTTGCTGTTATCAATTTTGGTCATTATTTGGACTATTCTACTGGCATTTACTAACAGCATGTGATAAACGAGATGCAAAAATATGTACTTTAAATTGATTTGAATTATATAATAGCGTTAACTATGTTTATGTTTGCAATGCTCACGCACGTTAGGTTTACATTAAATTAAATGATGCCCGACACATTAAACATTACTTTAAATTTGCTTTATTGTTATAAGTATCTTGTGTGACACATTGATATAAGTCTATATAAAACTTGTAGGCAGCGCGGTTACAGCTATTGCTGCCAAAACTTATCTTACGGCTGACATCGTAGAGGTACAGACAAACACTATTAGAGGGATAGATGTGCTAGTTAATGGCTTACTTGTAGACTTTGATTCGTTAATTAGTGACAATTTATCAAACAGAGGTACTATTTTTAGTTTTTAGTCGTCAATAACTTAATCTCATTATAAGGTAGTCCGAAATAAAGATTCCATTTTGAACATGTATTACGTAAATGAAATGATCAAATCATTATCATTTTTACAATATCCAAGGCGTCAAATTAAAAGATGTTTACTTTAGAGTGCAAATCACAAATAATTTTGCAACAATAATTTACAAATATGATTATCATATAAACTTAAATCGTGCACTCCGAAACCAAGCAATCAGCGTCTTTTTAAATCTATGATACTTAATCTTTAGTACATAAATATTTGGCCTTTGCCAATTATTTATACATTAACAAATATCCATATTAAATTTCCAGGATCAAAGGTGGAAAAGAAATCAGGAGACCAGTTATCCATAACAGTATCATTTGACAGACCACAGATAGCTGTTCAGGCATCCTCTGTCCTGAACACGCTTAACTTATTGGTAATGGTTTCTCCTGACCAGCGAGTAGGTAATGTACAAGAAGACATTTCTGTGTTGTTATAATAAACTAATTAATGTCTCAACACCAATGCGGTATTAAATATAATAATACAAACCCTCATTACATTTAGATATAATTTGATTTCCTTTGTACAATGGAATCTGGCTAATTCAAATATAGCAAGCCATATTATACGATGTAACTTTTTTACACGATCTAATTTTACACCATTAAAACTGATATAGTCCCATGACGTGAACGATTTTTTTAACCATTAAAATTGTCAACATTTACTTTTTCTAGTTAAAATTAAATTATAAGGAAATTGATATGCATTATTACAATTCATTAACTTTAAAATTTCAGGCGATTTCATTGGGTTATTAGTCGACCACGACAATGCAAAAGGCAACGACCTAATATCAAGGAATTGCGAGATATTAGCAACTAATTCTTCAAGAATTGAAAACAGTAAGTTTTTCAAATGTTAAAAAACACACGGGTCCTTTCATCTAAATGCTCATAATGGTCAATTGTTTAGCTTGAAAGCGCATATTTATTTAAGCTCCATATGTATGTCAATGTATTAGGAAAAGCTTATAAAAAATAATATGCAAATTATTAGACGAAAATTCTGCAGTTTCGTATTAACGTAGTATTGGGTTTATGAAATTTTCAGTTTGTTTAGTAAACTCTTTATGGTTCATAGGGACTATTAATGTCAACGAATCACTATTTACATATCCAAATGGTAGACAGTACAGTTCATACCAAAAGGCTTCCTTCAATCCAGTTGTGGTTATTCCAGACAACATCAGTCAGAGCATCACTAATGTCTGTGGGACGAATTTGGAATGTATTTATGACTATAGCGTCACTGGGAATCAATACTTGAGTCAAACATCGTATAATTTCTCTCAACAATACGAAATAATATATAATAAAACTGCAGCAGGTATGGTATATATTATGTAATTTTTTACAATAAATATTAAAGTAAATGCAACTGTTTGAATTGGACTATCAGTTACAAAAGAATTTTGCGCAATGACCCTTGTGTTTTACCATTTTTTTATTTTAAAAGTGGAAATCTTATCCTTACATATTTGTAAGGTAAATAATAATTACAAAACATATAAATCCACTAAAGCTTTCTTGAGAAGTTGCAGTGACAAACCACTGATCAAAATTTATATTGTAGTATATTAAATTGAGTTATACGTTTATAATATAATATATAGTGTAAATATCTATATTTACAAGTACTAGATAAAATCAAATCTACTATTACAGAATGTATAGCATTCACCATTACAACAACTGAATTGATTAACAGTCTTTCCACCGCACAATCAATAACTAACGCAAGGAAAACGACTGAATCAACAGATTCCAAGGCATCAACAAATATAACGCCAACAACGACCAAATCAACAACCGTAACCCAAACATCCCCAACAACGGTAAAATTGACAACAACAATGACAGAAAGCAAACCGTTAACGCCGACAGCGAAAGAATTGAGTACAATTTCGCAAACTTCCGGAACGACTGATGTGCTTACATATACTGCTGACAGGAAAAACTCAATTAAGTTAAATGATGAAACATTTGAAACCATGATCTCTACGGCTTCCGTGGTAATTGGATTAGTAATTACTGCCAGCGTTGTGGGGATTATCGTCAAATACAAAACGGAAATCAAGAAGAAAAGAAGAAGAGAATTACATATGCAAGACTTAACAGAATATAGTAATGTACATGAACCGCAATGGGCAGGTTTCTTTAAGCCAAATTATGTATAGAGGGCAATGGATATCTTGTCCACCACAGTTGTACCCCAGTTTTGAAAACATCTCTTATTGACATTAAGTTAGAATATTATTCAACGAAAGAGATTATAACTAGAGAGTGCAACTAACCTGTATGAACGTTATGACCGTTTAACTGTACTATCATACAAACACGTTAGCCCATTCTTAAAAACATAGCTGCCCACAATGTGTTATGTTACATTTTTAACAACAAAATTTTGCGTTAACATAACAAGTATGTTTCCTCTTTACTTTTCGGAACTCTCTAAAGCTGGTGGTCATTTACTTTCGTTTCATTTTCACATTATAAACATGAAAATATTTGTTAATTAAATAAGTTAGTCTTCTATTATTGATCACGTGTCTGCCAACACCGAGGTTGCAAGTTAGAATCTAACTACAGGTAGGGTGTGCTCGACTCCAATCTTAAGTGACGAGGAGTGTCTTATCCAATATACTACATGTATAAATGTCGACGAATGACAGAAAGAACAAACTGTTTACAAAAGAATGCCTTCATATCTTCATATGAAAAATTAAATATTTAAGACCTTAAATCAAATGCACAACTGACTATACTGTCCATCGTTTACTGATGAAGATACTTAGTCGAATCGAGTTAAAAATGTTATACAATAAGTTATATCGCATTCATTGCGTTTGCTTAATATTCCCTTTAGTTAGTTACTTTCCCTTTTGACAGAAAGGTCAAGGAATTCTTGTTACATAGTGGCAAAATGTCCCAAATTTTATGAGACAAGTCCAAGTCATATTCCAGCCATTAGAAAACAAACAGATACAAACATAAATTCAATAAGACAACAACCAAGTCAAACAGTTAAACATATCTTTTCCACAAATAATACTCTACATCCATCCAATAATTTCATTCTCATTTTTTAAAGATGGACATTATCACAACCCTAGCCAAAATGTCAAGATGTTCAATCAGGTACAATATTGTAGCTCCTGAGACAATTTTTTAAATATCCTTCACCATCCAACCAAACAAATTAAGGTATCCGACCCATAACTGAAGTTACCGTTTAATTTTATTTTTCGACCGAGAAATACAGCTTTATTACATCAAGGTATTACTAATTAATGATACAAATTAAATATATTGTTTTACTTTGAGTCAATGTTAACAGTAGTTTTGAGCAAAAAAGTTAGTTACTAAAATAGTATTTCCGATGTTTGCCGAACATTACCGAGGTCTGCTCTATTGAAAAACAATAGACATCCGGGACACCAAATATTATCACGTGGTCAGTTGTGGTCCGCATATCTTAAAAGGTTCAAAAGAATTTAGTTTCTGGTTATCTGAACAGAGAATTACTACAAGTACAAATAGTCTATATTAAGTCGGATTTTCCTTCTCACGAACAATTATTTCAAATTTGGACTGCCTGTCAAAATGTTCCTGTATTCTGAATTGAACCTTTCTGGTCAAAACTTTCGAATAGCAAATTATTCATAATGTCTTCGATATTGTATCGTCTTAGTTGGAAATTGAATTACAATTATAGTAGATAATATTAGATTGACGTTGTTAAAAAAATTTTTCACAAATTTAGGATTCAAAACAATCATACAGTAATGACTAGCAAAATACATATTAAAACATCATTTTGACATACTAGTTGCACATATTTGACATTTACTTAAATGTTTTATTCAACAAATGTACTAAACTGTATACTTATTAACTCGAAGCTGTTAATTTGAAAATTATCTAAATGTGATAGTACTGCATTTTAATAATGTTGTTTATATTACTATATTTAATATATTTTATTTAAGTTTCATATCACATTTATTTGTATCTGTCATTTGATATGTATTTACTAATATATTAAGTTAGATTTATATATGCCTGATTGTTACTCATTGGTTCTTTTAGTTACATCACTTAGTAAAATTTAGGCGGAATCTAGTTGGCTATTCATTCATTCAGAAAGGGTAGCCATTAATGTGTTAGATTTTGTAATTTTGTATTCACGTTTCTGGAAATTGTATTTGGTTTAAAATGTTTAACAGTCTAGACGTTAATGTTCAAGATTAAGAGATAGTATGAGAGTCCGTAATTTGAGTAAAATCTGAGATTGATGGATTATAATGAAAGGTCTGTTTTATATTTATAAATTTTACTATAAACTATCCATAAAATCCGTTTTACACTCATGATGACATTAATATGATTAATTTGCATTAAATGGATTAAATATTTTGTAAATAATGGAATACATAATTTAAATGGGTTCAAGATATTTCAACTGTATGAATGTAAGGGGATAAATAGTTCTAAACTTCATGTAAACTTGAAAGGATTTCAGAGCAAGTAAAATATATACAAGTGTAAATATTTGTACTTCAGGTCTGATGACATTGTTTATCTTGATGTGATTTGACACAGGAAATAAGTACACAGCCTTTATAAGATTTTATAAGGTGGGTTATTGTATTTTATAAGGTGGGTTATTCTATTTTATTAGGCGGGTTATTCTATTTTATAAGGTGGGTTATTATGTTCCTTTTGTATTTTGTATAATTTGTATGCGTTATATTTTTAAAGCTTGACTAAAGCTTAATTGTTTAAGGTTATTATTTGCCATGTGTTAGCATGCATTTTATGTATTTTTTTGGTATTTAGTTGCTCACAGTTATACACCTGTGAGGTATTTAGTGGTATTTACATGTTACTAGATTATTATTGTATTATTTGCTGTCCGATTTATTATATTTTTCCATTTTGAAAATTTATTTAATACTTACTATTCCAAATAACGTTATGTCCATGATAATTATATTTTTACTTACATTGTACACAGAAATATATCTATTTCTGCAGAATAGCTGAATTACTATATTCATGTTTTATTTATATTGTTACCTGGAATTTACTTTTCCTATTTTGCAATTGTAAGCTTTTCCTTGCTGTATTTTTCCTTGTTGTATAGTCAATGATCCATTTGATGATGAAATAAAGAATCCATATGTTCCTGAGATTATTTGTGTATTCATAGCCTGGTTATACACTACTACATAAAATATTGCTTAAACAAAACTATGACGATTTGGAATCACCATTTACCATTTCATATTTTAATGCACCGTTCTTTCATATTAACTTGACCAAATTTATTCCGTAATATTTCTTAAAAACTACACTACAAGTTTTATAAGTATTCAGAATTGTTATCTTGCAAATGATAATCTTTGCAGATTTATTAATATAATAAACGATCATGTTTGTGCCATTGTCATATATGTCGTATTTGCATAATCTTGTTATATTGTATATTGTCTTATAGTCTTACGTTATGTTTGCTTATTTGTAACCTTAATCGTAATTTGTTTATTGGATGTATGAAAATAAAAAGTAAAACTATATTATTATTATTATTATTATTATTTGTGTGACGTATTCAAATTCAGTGACGATTTATTTATTGTTCGATATTTTATTAAACTAAATTCAAAGAAGGAATGGACAGTTTGAGTGAAAATATATACGGAACTCATATTGTTTTAAAGTGGTTGAAGAACTGGAGAATTCTGTTTACTAACCCTAACCCTAACCCTATCCATTAAATTTGTTGATACAATGATGTTGTGTTCATTGAAGAAATTTTAATGGAAGATATCATGTACTTGTAGAAAAATACCCAATATAAGTGTCTCAAAGGATTACAGATGTAGGTTTGTTGTATAGTTTGTGTAGTATCGTCCCTTAGGGACTTGACTACACCTTGGCTGACTGCTAACGACACAACGGTTGTGTTGCAACAGGCATAAAATCTTCCAAAGCACATGGATTCACTCATATTTTCTTGAGACTTCGTGTTGCTGGCTTGTGTATGTTTTTCCTTTTTGGCGTTTTGTATGCCGTGGCTTGGTATAAGTGTTTTGGACTTCGAGGATTGATTGCCTCATGATATTTGTCTTTGTTATTTGACAGCTCCAATAAACCAAAGCTGACAAGCGCATTTGGTCAACACAAAACATCCATAATATGAGTATCCATAGAGAATACAAAAAAAATTGATTACATGATATTGAAAGTCGCTTCTAGTCCCAGTGTCAACATCACCAAAACGAGTAGCCTATCCCATAAGCAGACCTGAAATAAAGATCAATGTCCAGAACCTGAATTGTCCTTGGAACCATTGTGATAAATGAATATTCAAAACTCGAGATACAAGGATAGCAGCAGCGACGCTGGAAAGATGGACGACCATCTGGATTACCAAAAGCTCAGATCAAACTGGTCATCTCAATATTACTGTTTGCATGTGAGCCATGGACTATCGCATCAGTGCTCGAGAGAAGGCTACAGTCTAAATAAATGAGGTGTTTTCAAAGACTGCTTGGCATTTCATATTGTGGTGACATCAAGTAGGTAGTTGTAAAAACACGGAATAAGGCAAGGTGTTGGATCTTATGAAAAGTGACTAACCATATGAAAGAAACAAACGCCGACTTGGTATGGACCTTTTACAAGATTATTAAGACAGGTAGAAGAGATGAGCAGAAAAAGAGATGAGAGGATAATATTTCAGACTTGACAGGCTAAAAACTGAGGAAGTCAAAAGGCAGAGATTTGTTTGCTTGTTTGAATGATGTTTAACACCACAATTTTTCAGCTATATCATGGCGTCCAGTTTTTAATTGCGGAGGAAGCCGTAGTACCCGGAGAGAACCCCCGACCTTCGGTAGAAAAATTGGCAGTCCTTGTCAATTAAGTTTTAAGTCGTGTACACCCTGCCCGCAGTGAGACTCGAACACGCAACCTCAGTGGGGACAGACCACGTGATCAATAGTAGACGAACTACCTTAACCACTCGGCCACCGGGGACCCCAAAGGGCAGAGAAAGTTGATAATAGCTGGAAACCAAGCCAACCGTGGTTCCCGCCCAGACGGTCAAGAAGTCTAAGGAACAGATATAAAGAAAGAAAGAAGGAAAAAACGATAGAAAGATAGAAAGATAGATAGATAGATAGATAAATAGATAGATAGATAGATAGATAGATAGATAGATAGATAGATAGATAGATAGATAGATAGATAGATAGATAGATAGATAGGTAGATAAATAGATAGATAGATAGATAGATAGATAGATAGATAGATAGATAGATAGATAGATAGATAGATAGATAGATAGATAGATAGATAGATAGATAGATAGATAGATAGATAGATGACAGACAGATAGATAGGAATAGACAGATTACATTATCACATCTAAGGTATGATAAGCCAAGTTACGCTCAACAAAATGCTTAGGTATGATATATACTCTTCCTCTGATAAAATGTTATTCAATTGATATATTCTTTTCTAATTTTATTTTAAAAATTATGGAATGCAGATTGACAACAGCTGGAATGTTGCTATCATATTGATCATATTAAATATTACTTTCAGAAATATTGTACTCTACCAAGTTCTCCCGTTACATCAAATTTATATTACTTGCTCTACGGCTGACTTCGAGAATATATTTACACAATTTAATGTCACGTTTCTCTTATGTTAGTTCATTGGTATTTAAATAGGAGTGTTAATTTATTAGAAGGAAAAAATCCCCATACTTCGCTGCCATTTAGTAATACCAGTTTTGTGCTGTGTTGTCAAAACCATGAATTATGTTTTTGATTTTTAGCTTGTGATGCTCAAAACTTTACGAAACTTGAAATATGCGTTTTAAATTCTTGTTTTGATACACTGAAGCTGCAATCATTACGAAAAGAATACCAATAATTATTGTTTACATTGTTTAAATTATTGTTATTACAGGCAAAAATAACTGGTTCTAGAGTACCAGTTTATTGAAAACTATATACTTTGATTTTTTAATGTAAACTTCTATACCCCAGATATCACAGTATTGGATCAAATTTGACAAATCTGCCTGTAGACCTTTTGCACAAGGCAAGACCATCATTACACACTAAAAAAGTTTAGGCTAACTGAGTAACAATTATAATCAAGCATTTCAGGTAAATCATTAATAATTGTGAAAAGATTAGGGCTAAAATTGTCTCCCTGACAGAACCAGCAAATGAAAGTGTTCAGTTAAATTATTGTTATTTACATTTAACACTTAGATTAAAATTACATGTTTTAATAACATTATAGAAAATATCACTGATGTCATTCCTACGCAATTTATAGAATAACTCTTTATGACGAACAATATCTTTAAAGCACATATATAAAGGCTTAGATTTTTTTGACAATATTTATTAATAAGGGACTTTTACACAAATATATGGTAACTTGTTCTCTTTTCCTTGCAAAAACCAATTTGCTCATTACATACATTATATTTTCCATTACCCAATTTCTCTAACCTGCAATTTCATAATTTAATAATTTAGTAAAAAGTTTATATATATTTGTACCTACTGTTAGACCCTTATAATTTGCGTGATCCTATCGGGGTCCATTTTTAATTATAAAGAAAATTCGTCCTATTTCCCAAGCTTGTTGAAATTTTCCATTACATAAAATTGAGTTAAACAATTTGCAAGATAGGCATGATAATATTTTGACAATTTTTAATCTTTATTAAATACTGTATTACTGCTTTATTATTTTTACGGGAGCTGATATTGTCAGAAATTTTTTTTTATTAATAATTTTATGAAGTGTAGTGAATATTTTGAAGTTTTCAGATCTTTCAATTTAATATTTATAGCCTGACTGCTCTGACTGGTTTATTAAGGTCTTTAAAATAATCAATACGATTATTTCACCACGTGTTCAATCAGACCCAGACTTTTGGGGGATTATCCTCTAAACGTGCATTTAGCTGGTCTGAACTGAGCCATAAAATTGTCTGATTTTTTTCGAATTTGTGTATAGTTTTTGAGAGCACTGACAAATGAACCTCTGACATGGGGTCTTTCTCAAATTTATGGAATAACTTTCGTTATTGTTCTAAATTCATTTTCAGGGAAAGAAGTGACTTATCCTCCCTATCAGGTCTTTAATTTTAGCCTTCTTATTTTGGGGTGTTTTCAAAGTGATGCATCGGCGACCTCACAGAGCACAGTTTAAATCATTTAAATTGCTAATTGATCGATGTCATTATATTATTGCTTTTATTGTTAGTAATTATATTCCATTTCTAGATGACATTGGAAGACAAAGCTTCCTGGTATATTTGTGTGAATCCTCTCTCCACTTATACCGCATTGACACTGTGCATTTTCAATTTTTCGGGTAAAGCGCCTATGATGAGTATTGAACAAACAAAAATTTATTGCATGGAACTTCGTTGTATTTTTTTATTTGTAACTGTCCCCCAATAAATTTATGTTACAATTAACATTAGTCATTATAGAAATTTAGCCAAGATCAGAGAACAGAGAAAAAATGACTAGAAAAAGAAAGCTATTTTACTAACTAAAGATTCTGAAACAATATCATAATATACAACACTACTTCCGTTATAAGTATGACAAATCATATTGCATGCAAAATCTTCACAACTTCTAACATTCACAAATCTAATGCCGATTTAGAACTCTTCCCTTCTGAACATAGTAGCATCTCTACTAACACGTCGTGTACAAATATCAGAGAATAGTAAATGTTATACAATGGTATATATGACAAGTCATATTGCATGCAAAATCTTCACAACTTATAACATTCACGAATCTAATGCCGATTTAGAACTCTTCCCTTCTGAACATAGTATCATCTCTACCAACACGTGTACAAATATCAGAGGATAGTAATGTTATACAATGGTATATATGACAAGTCATATTGCATGCAAAATCTTCACAACTTCTAACATTCACGAATCAAATGCCGATTTAGAACTCTTTCTTTGGGAACATTGTATCATCTCTACCAACACGTGTACAAATATCAGTGGGTAGTAATTGTTATACAATGGTATATTTGACAAGTCATATTGCATGCAAAATCTTCACAACTTCTAACATTCACATTCTAAGGCCGATTTAGAACTCTTCTCTTGTGAACATAGAATCATCTCTACTAACACGACACGTGTACAAATATCGGAGGGTAGTAATTGTTATACAATGGTATATATGTATTATATCAATTATCAATAATAAAATCACTATTATTCCCAGTTCTGGCATTCATGTCAACCGCAATAACTATGTGTCCTGCTTGCGAAAATTGAACAATATCTTGTTAAATAAAACCAAATTCATGATCTAATAATTGATTTATGTTGTCTTGGGGAGGGGGTAATATAAAGATATATAAAAATATCCTTGTCATAGCCAAAGAACCTACTAAATAGGTGTTTTTTGTTTGTTTGAATAGTGTTTTAACGCCACTTTTAGCAATTTTTCAGTTATATCATAGCGTCCAGTTTTTATTGGGGGAGGAAGCCGAAGTACCCGGAGAGAACCCCCGAACAAAGTATGTCGTTGTTACTTATCTCATTAAATAAATCTGGATCACTGTCCTTAAGATTGTCTTTTACTTTATAGCCGTTTCTATTTCAACAAGCCAGTTGCAAATTTCTTTTTCTCATATCTACCTGCAGTAAAGTTACATGGAATAACTATAGTAGACCCTGATGAAAACACAGTCCAAGGAACCACTGTCCTTAAGATAGTAGACCCTGATGAAAACACAGTCCAAGGAACCACTGTCCTTAAGATAGTAGACCCTGATGAAAACACAGTCCAAGGAACCACTGTTCTTAAGATAGTAGACCCTGATGAAAACACAGTCCAAGGAACCACTGTCCTTAAGATAGTAGACCCTGATGAAAACACAGTCCAAGGAACCACTGTCCTTAAGATAGTAGACCCTGATGAAAACACAGTCCAAGGAACCACTGTCCTTAGACCCTGATGAAAACACAGTCCAAGGAACCACTGTCCTTAGACCCTGATGAAAACACAGTCCAAGGAACCACTGTCCTTAGACCCTGATGAAAACACAGTCCAAGGAACCACTGTCCTTAGACCCTGATGAAAACACAGTCCAAGGAACCACTGTCCTTAGACCGTGATGAAAACACAGTCCAAGGAACCACTGTCCTTAGACCCTGATGAAAACACAGTCCAAGGAACCACTGTCCTTAGACCCTGATGAAAACACAGTCCAAGGAACCACTGTCCTTAGACCCTGATGAAAACACAGTCCAAGGAACCACTGTCCTTAGACCCTGATGAAAACACAGTCCTTAAGATAGTAGACCCTGATGACTAGTTAATAATGATTATATAAGAAAATCGAATATAAAATGATGTCTGTAGCAAAAATACAAACTTGAAAACATGTTACTATGAATCTAATAATGATACAATATATATATAAAGAAAGACAACTCTTCGTCAGTGTTGCTTATAATATATAAATGTATTCGACCTATACTCAATAAGAAAGTGAGCACTTATTATAATAATTAAAAAACGAAATCTAATAAAACGAAAAGGTGAGCACTCAAGGAAATATAATCTTATGAAATCTTAAATTCTATTAATACAAACATGTATTATACGTGTAAATAAAATAATTATTTAATTAGTACCTATTAAAGTTATTTCTTTAATATGGGTAAAGGACCTCTATAATCTGAAATGCCAGGTTGTATATCATAGTCAAAATGGCTGGAGGACATGAATTAGGCAAGGAAGTAAGAAACATTAATGTTTTAAAATTTATTTCTTCTTCTCTGACCGCTCGTTTGTTTCTAAACATTTCTCCTACTAAAGTGACTTGACCATTAATGTTTAGCTGTCTTTTGCTATTGCCTTTGTGTTTGTTTCATACCAAAGACCATTCTCTTATTGATTACAATTATAACAATTTTTAAACCGTGGAAGTTAATGTGTATACAATCTGGTGAAAAACATTTGCTGCTTGCTTCCCTTTGATTGTATAGTGAACTTACTTCGTTACAAAATAAGTTCTGATTCACTTTCAATAAATTGTATTAAATCAATATTTGACATTTTTAATCCTAGCATCAAAATGTTTTTCTTAAACAGTGAAGAAATGTCATGAGATGATAAATTTGGCAAACTGACATTTACTCCAAAGTTTTTTTGCTCATGTTTGCTAATTCAAATATCTCGTGAAAAATCTTTAATATCATTGGTAAACATATGTATGGGAATAACATCGTAATCATTATCAATTTTGTTTTCTATTTTATCGCAGCTTCTATGTTATCATATGAGAGTTCACTATTAAAAGCTGGTGTTCGGCCGAACAGACACTTGATCTACATGTATTGTCTGCATCTTCATTCAAATGTCGCAGGTGTTCAAGGCAATCAGGAGTTTCATAGAATCTGAAATTAGCAGCACCCTTTGACCTCTCTTTATTGATCTCAGTTTATATTACATATTTAAGAAAATGCATGTTTGGCACTAATTACTTATGTAACAACTTACACATCTATCTTTTTAAGTTTTCTTTATTACAATTGTTTAGACTAATATTCCTCATATGAGAGTTCACTATTAAAAGCGTAGGTTCATTGTAGCCGCTACATAAGGCTAAATTTTCCGCCCCTACCCAAAACTCCATACTTTTCCAGTGGCAGTCAAAATTGTATTCCCTGTGACCCATCCCACCCCCATTTTCCGTTGATTTATTGTTTGTTAACTTGTTCCCGTCCTGAATATGGCTGAAATATTGCTCGCTGGACGTAAAGCAGACATCCAATCAATCAATCAATTAACTATTAAAAGCACATGTTTGGATTTTGGCTGGTGTTTTCCCGAACAGACACTTGATCTACATGTATCATCTGCATCTTCATTCAAAGGTCCCAGGTGTTCAAATCAATTAAGAGTTTCATAGAATCTGAAATTACCAGCACCCTTTGACCTCTCTTAATGGATCTCAGTTTATATTACATATTCAAGAAAATGCATGTTTGGCACTAATCACTTATGTAACAAATTACACATCTATTTTTTAAGTTTTCTTTATGATTGTGGTCTTTAAAAAATGTGTATAACTAAACTATACATAGTGCTATTTTAAGATCATATATCCTGAAATTATTAGCCACTAATAAACACAAATACAGATACTGTTCTAGTGACAGACCATGCAGTCCACCGTATCCATGAAATGAAATTGGGTTTATTTAGTTCTGGTTTTCCAAATTGATTTGGTGCTTACAACCTTTTTGTACTTAATTTAGCCGCACAATAAAATCAATAAATTACTTCTTTTATAAGTAATCATAACACAATAACCTGATATGGAATGATATGGGAATCAAGTGAAAGACTGTTATGTTACTTCGTAACACGCGAACCAACATTTATCATAAAATAAATATCGTGGTTGTAAATTTCGGTGTTCATTTGCAGTTGATATCAATTTCAACTACAACATCAATAATGATAATATTCACCCTGTTTGTATGCTTTGTCCTCTGTCCTTTGCAGAGATGATACTTGTAACGATGTTGGTAGGTAATTTAATTAGTTCTTATAATAAAAACATTGACACATTACAATTGTATGCTATGGAATAAATTTTTTTAAATGTTTGATTATCGTCCAGCAAACACCATGTTGTATTCCGGACTTTGTCACGTAAAAAAAAATAAATTAATGTAGGTAATAGAACATGACAGGAGATTTCTAACCAGTAATAGAACACGACAGGAGATTTCTAAACAAGAAAGTAAGTACAGACCAAGAAGAATTCCTTTCTACATCTACACATCGGCACATCAAAGTATAAGGAAATTTCTAACCAAGAAAGTAAAAAAATAAGTACAGACCAAGAATAATTCCTTTCTACATCTACACATCGGCAGGAGATTTCTAACGAAGAAAGTACGTACAGACCAAGAAGAATTCCTTTCTACATCTACATATGACAGGAGATTTCTAACCAAGAGTGTACGTACAGACCAAGAAGAATTTCTTTCTACATCTATACACATGACAGGAGATTTCTAACCAAGAAAGTACGTAGAGACCAAGAAGAATTCCTTTCTACATCTACACATGACAGGAGATTTCTAACCAAGAGTGTACGTACAGACCAAGAAGAATTTCTTTCTACATCTACACATGACAGGAGATTTCTTACCAAGAAAGTACATACAGACCAAGAAGAATTCCTTTCTACATCTACACATGACAGGAGATTTCTAACCAAGAGTGTACGTACAGACCAAGAAGAATTCCTTTCTACATCTACACATGACAGGAGATTTCTAACCAAGAGTGTACGTACAGACCAAGAAGAATTCCTTTCTACATCTACACATGACAGGAGATTTCTAACCAAGAAAGTAAAAACGTAAGTACAGACCAAGAAGAATTCCTTTCTTCATCTACACATCGGCACATTAAAGTTTAAGGACCGTTGCACTCTCGAACAGACGTCAGAGACTTTCGCACTTTCGAAAAGACGTCAGATGCTTTCGACAAGGCATTTGGTATAATATTTAGTTACCTTGTATTTGATTCCTGCACATTTACTCGGATTTTTGAACACAGAATTATTATTTTAGCGATAGTTTTTGATTAAGTTTTCTTAAACATTCTTTATTAATGCATTACCTGTGTAACTCATAATAGCTTGTTATGTGTCGTAAAGTAAAATAGACACACAATATCTTTTATATTCCTAGTTGAAGCAAAGTCCAGCATAGTAGAAGCTCAGACGATTCTGCAAAAAGCTATGACATTATTTGACAAAAGGTAATGAGTAATGAAAATCAATGACAAAAAATCCCAAATGTTTATAACATATATAATTGCAAATATAAACACTTGAATAATTACCGACATAAATTAATGTACTGTGTGATCAAATCCTAAGAACGCCCTCGTTACATTATAGACGAATACATTTGCTAAACACCTCTTTATAGACAGTCGTATATATCATATCAGATAAGTTACATTTCTCTTCATATTTTTTCAAGTTCCCGTTTATTTGCAGAATAACATGTTTTTTCTTGTACGCAAATCGACTATGTCAATTTCATCTTTTCAAAGTAATTAAAACGACACTTTAAATAATAAATCAAATAGTTAATCTATTTTGATGAATACAAAAAATTTCTTCAGTTAAATAAATGTATATGTACGATTAATGCGTGTATTGTGTGGTTCTAGCGGGTATATCTAAAATATTCATACGTTTGATTGATTTCACTTTTTATTACAATATAAAAATTGTATGACACAAGTTTATCAAGTTCCAAGAAACTTAAAAAACTCTGAAAATGTATTTATTATATTATATAGTAACACTTTATGACAACAGTTCATTTAATCTAAGCTCAAAAAATTAATAATTAAAAGGACAATTGTATTTTGTATAATTGAAAAAGTCTGTTAAAATACACTGCAGATGCTCACAACCAATGATCCACATATAAATTTCATGCATTTCTAGTTCCAGATATAACACTTGGACCGTCGCAGACAGTAATATTTGACAAAGTCATAACTAACATTGGCGGTTCCTACGATTCAAAGACGGGGCACTTTACAATACCACATGATAGGGTGTATTTCTTGACTTCATTGTTTTTAAAAACAATAAGCAGTCCTGATCTTCATTAATGTTTGGAAACTGAAGGCATTAGGACAACACATGGGTATGCTCCACCTGAGAGTAACTAGGAAACAGGCTCCATGAGTGCAATTGTGACCCTGAAGAAGGGAGATGTCGTTAAAGTTATGCATAATCCAGGCGCTGGGCCTCAAACGATACATGGCAACGAATCGAGTTCCTTTACTGGATATCAAATAAAATAGATAATGTAATTGAAAACATCAATTGCTTTGCATTCAGACAAATTAATACAAAGTAAATAACTTGTTCAATTGGAGTTTCGTTCTTGTTCGGAAAATAACAGAAGATAACGAGACACGTGAATTTAATTACGAAGGAAACCTTTACCCTTTTAGAGCAGCTGGTGATATTTCTGATTGGCTAGGTATTCGTATATAAGGGTTATAAGTGTTCTGTTCGTTGTATTATATGCCCTGCAGATTGTAAGTGCTGGTCTAGTCCAATAATTATTTTCTATGTGTCTTTTATATATGACAACCGCTGTCTTGACCTATAATATCCCTACAAATTAGACTAACAAAACCTGCATAGTTTTTTTTTATTGTTAAGACGTTGCAATGTCCGGATAGTCTATTATAACCTTACTTTATTCTAGACGGTAAGTAGAGTTAGTCTTAACTTAATTACAATGTCAAGTCTTCCTCCTTGTAAAACTTTTTTTATCCCTATTTTATTGCGTGGTTTTCTTTTTACGAAATGTTTAACGTTTCGCAGTTGGTCTGTATACATAAAGCTGTACTTTTAGGGCAAAGACTTCCGATTTTTGTATAAAGGCGAAACTCTGCTGTCAGGAGTGTCGGTAAGGTAGCTGAAAATCGCCCGTACTTTCAATAAACAGGAGGACGAATCAACCAAGTCCGTCTGATCTGCTGTTCACAGCAAATTCTGCACATCAATATTTTTAGTTGTTAATCTGATGTTGTTGGGAAAAAAATTTGCTCAATCAAAAAGTTGCAATTTCAATCTGTTTATTACCAGTTATTACCAATTATGAATCTCTAATTCAGCTGCTGATATTCCAGTAGTAAAAGTACTATATTTGGTAAGCGATAAAGACGGATAAATAGGGTTTTCCCGACATGGCTGACAATTTTGCAGTCTCTATTAAGATAAAGAAAAAAAACAGATCCATAGACTGTTTCCTTAATGTGAACTGAGCAATATTTCAGCTATATTCAGGCGACAAAGAGGTTTTAAAGGAATAAATAAAGGTCAGAAAGAAATGGACCAAAAAAATATTAAAAAATGTACAAAGTATTGGTCAAATATTTAGTTTTTGTGCTGGGACAATGAACCTCATTTTCGGAATATAAAAAAACTTAGTACAATTATAACACTCTGGTGGGCGGTCATTCGTCCCTTACTATAACCTGGCATAGGGTGTTTGCATCTATAAGTAATGCATACACGGAGGATAATATAAGATGACAGACTTTGAGGCAATAGAGAAAGATAGACATACAAGAAAGATAATATAAGATAAAAAAAAGACTTTGGGGCAATAGAGAAAAATAGAAAATACACGAAAGATAATATAACATAATAATACAAACATACATTCAAGTATACATACAGGAAGAACAATATAAGACAAATAATACAAACATACATTCAAGTAGACATACACGAAGGATGAAAAAAGACAAATAATACAAACACACATTCAAGTAGACATACACGAAGGATGCAGTAAGACACATAATACAAACACACATTCAAGTATACATACACGAAGGATGAAGTAAGACAAATAATACAAACACACATTCAAGTAGACATACACGAAGGATAAAATAAGACAAATAATACAAGCATACATTCAAGTAGACATACACGAAGGATAAAGTAAGACAAATAATACAAACATACATTCAAGTAGACATACACGAAGGATAAAGTAAGACAAATAATACAAACATACATTCAAGTAGACATACACGAAGGATAAAGTAAGACAAATAATACAAACACACATTCAAGTAGACATACACGAAGGACAAAGTAAGACAAATAATACAAACACACATTCAAGTAGACATACACGAAGGATAAAGTAAGACAAATAATACAAACACACGTTCAAGTAGACATACACGAAGGATAAAGTAAGACAAATAATACAAACATACATTCAAGTAGACATACACGAAGGATAAAGTAAGACAAATAAAACAAACATACATTCAAGTAGACATACACGAAGGATAAAGTAAGACAAATAATACAAACATACATTCAAGTAGACATACACGAAGGATAAAATAAGACAAATAATACAAACATACATTCAAGTAGGCATACACGAAGAATAAAATAAGACAAATAATACAAACATACATTCAAGTAGACATACACGAAGGATGAAGTAAGACAAATAATACAAACATACATTCAAGTACACATACACGAAGGATAAAGTAAGACAAATAATACAAACATACATTCAAGTATACATACACGAAGGATAAAGTAAGACAAATAATACAAACATACATTCAAGTAGACATACACGAAGGATGAAGTAAGACAAATAATACAAACACACATTCAAGTAGACATACACGAAGGATAAAGTAAGACAAATAATACAAACATACATTCAACTAGACATACACGAAGGATAAAGTAAGACACATAATACAAACATACATTCAAGTAGACATACACGAAGGATAAAATAAGACAAAAAATACAAACATACATTCAAGTAGACATACACGAAGGATAAAGTAAGACAAATAATACAAACATACATTCAAGTAGACATACACGAAGGATAAAGTAAGACAAATAATACAAACACACATTCAAGTATATATACACGAAGGATAAAGTAAGACAAATAATACAAACATACATTCAAGTAGACATACACGAAGGATGAAATAAGACAAATAATACAAACACACATTCAAGTAGACATACACGAAGGATAAAGTAAGACAAATAATACAAACACACATTCAAGTAGACATACACGAAGGATAAAGTAAGACAAATAATACAAACACACATTCAAGTATACATACACGAAGGATAAAGTAAGACAAATAATACAAACATACATTCAAGTATACATACACGAAGGATGAAGTAAGACAAATAATACAAACATCCATTCAAGTATACATACACGAAGGATAAAATAAGACACATAATACAAACATACATTCAAGTAGACATACACGAAGGATAAAGTAAGACAAATAATACAAACATACATTCAAGTAGACATACACGAATGATAAAGTAAGACAAATAATACAAACACACATTCAAGTAGACATACACGAAGGATAAAATAAGACAAATAATACAAACATACATTCAAGTAGACATACACGAAGGACAATATAAGATAAATAATACAAACATACATTCAAGTAGACATACACGAAGGACAATATAAGATAAATAATACAAACATACATACAAGTAGACATACACGAAGGATGAAGTAAGACAAATAATACAAACATACATTCAAGTAGACATACACGAAGGATAAAGTAAGACAAATAATAAAACATACATTCAAGTAGACATACACGAAGGATAAAGTAAGACAAATAATACAACATACATTCAAGTAGACATACACGAAGGATGAAGTAAGACAAATAATACAACATACATTCAAGTAGACATACACGAAGGATAAAATAAGACAAATAATACAAACATACATTCAAGTAGACATACACGAAGGATAAAGTAAGACAAATAATACAAACATACATTCAAGTAGACATACACGAAGGATGAAGTAAGACAAATAATACAAACATACATTCAAGTATACATACACGAAGGATAAAAAAGACAAATAATACAAACATACATTCAAGTAGACATACACGAAGGATAAAATAAGACAAATAATACAAACATACATTCAAGTAGACATACACGAAGGATAAAATAAGACAAATAATACAAACATACATTCAAGTAGACATACACGAAGGATGAAGTAAGACAAATAATACAAACATACATTCAAGAAGACATACACGAAGGATAAAGAAAGACAAATAATACAAACATACATTCAAGTACACATACACGAAGGATAAAGTAAGACAAATAATACAAACATACATTCAACTAGACATACACGAAGGATGAAGTAAGACAAATGATACAACATACATTCAAGTAGACATACACGAAGGATAAAATAAGACAAATAATACAAACATACATTCAAGTAGACATACACGAAGGATAAAGTAAGACAAATAATACAAACATACATTCAAGTAGACATACACGAAGGATGAAGTAAGACAAATAATACAAACATACATTCAAGTATACATACACGAAGGATGAAATAAGACAAATAATACAAACACACATTCAAGTAGACATACACGAAGGATGAAGTAAGACAAATAATACAAACATACATTCAAGTATACATACACGAAGGATGAAGTAAGACAAATAATACAAACATACATTCAAGCAGACATACACGAAGGATTAAGTAAGACAAATAATACAAACATACATTCAAGTAGACATACACGAAGGACAATATAAGACAAATAATACAAACATACATTCAAGTAGACATACACGAAGGATGAAGTAAGACAAATAATACTAACATACATTCAAGTAGACATACACGAAGGATGAAGTAAGACAAATAATACAAACATACATTCAAGTAGACATACACGAAGGACAATATCAGACAAATAATACAAACATACATTCAAGTATACATACACGAAGGATGAAGTAAGACAAATAATACAAACATCCATTCAAGTATACATACACGAAGGATAAAATAAGACACATAATACAAACATACATTCAAGTAGACATACACGAAGGATAAAGTAAGACAAATAATACAAACATACATTCAAGTAGACATACACGAATGATAAAGTAAGACAAATAATACAAACACACATTCAAGTAGACATACACGAAGGATAAAATAAGACAAATAATACAAACATACATTCAAGTAGACATACACGAAGGACAATATAAGATAAATAATACAAACATACATTCAAGTAGACATACACGAAGGACAATATAAGATAAATAATACAAACATACATACAAGTAGACATACACGAAGGATGAAGTAAGACAAATAATACAAACATACATTCAAGTAGACATACACGAAGGATAAAGTAAGACAAATAATAAAACATACATTCAAGTAGACATACACGAAGGATAAAGTAAGACAAATAATACAACATACATTCAAGTAGACATACACGAAGGATGAAGTAAGACAAATAATACAACAGACATTCAAGTAGACATACACGAAGGATAAAATAAGACAAATAATACAAACATACATTCAAGTAGACATACACGAAGGATAAAGTAAGACAAATAATACAAACATACATTCAAGTAGACATACACGAAGGATGAAGTAAGACAAATAATACAAACATACATTCAAGTATACATACACGAAGGATAAAAAAGACAAATAATACAAACATACATTCAAGTAGACATACACGAAGGATAAAATAAGACAAATAATACAAACATACATTCAAGTAGACATACAAGAAGGATAAAATAAGACAAATAATACAAACATACATTCAAGTAGACATACACGAAGGATGAAGTAAGACAAATAATACAAACATACATTCAAGAAGACATACACGAAGGATAAAGTAAGACAAATAATACAAACATACATTCAAGTAGACATACACGAAGGATAAAGTAAGACAAATAATACAAACATACATTCAACTAGACATACACGAAGGATGAAGTAAGACAAATAATACAACATACATTCAAGTAGACATACACGAAGGATAAAATAAGACAAATAATACAAACATACATTCAAGTAGACATACACGAAGGATAAAGTAAGACAAATAATACAAACATACATTCAAGTAGACATACACGAAGGATGAAGTAAGACAAATAATACAAACATACATTAAAGTATACATACACGAAGGATGAAATAAGACAAATAACACAAACACACATTCAAGTAGACATACACGAAGGATGAAGTAAGACAAATAATACAAACATACATTCAAGTATACATACACGAAGGATGAAGTAAGACAAATAATACAAACATACATTCAAGCAGACATACACGAAGGATGAAGTAAGGCAAATAATACAAACATACATTCAAGTAGACATACACGAAGGACAATATAAGACAAATAATACAAACATACATTCAAGTAGACATCCATGAAGGATGAAGTAAGACAAATAATACAACATACATTCAAGTTGACATACACGAAGGATAAAATAAGACAAATAATACAAACATACATTCAAGTATACATACACGGAGGATAAAATAAGACAAATAATACAAACATACATACAAGTAGACATACACGAATGATGAAGTAAGACAAATAATACAAACATACATTCAAGTAGACATACACGAAGGACAATATAAGACAAGTAATACAAACATACATTCAAGTAGACATACACGAAGGATAAAGTAAGACAAATAATACAAACATACATTCAAGTAGACATACACGAAGGACAATATAAGACAAATAATACAAACATACATTCAAGTAGACATACACGAAGGATGAAGTAAGACAAATAATACAACATACATTCAAGTAGACATACACGAAGGATGAAGTAAGACAAATAATACTAACATACATTCAAGTAGCCATACACGAAGGATGAAGTAAGACAAATAATACAAACATACATTCAAGTAGACATACACGAAGGACAATATCAGACAAATAATACAAACATACATTCAAGTAGACATACACGAAGGACAATATAAGACACATAATACAAACATACATTCAAGTAGACATACACGAAGGATAAAGTAAGACAAATAATACAAACATACATTCAAGTAGACATACACGAAGGACAATATAAGACAAATAATACAAACATACATTCAAGTAGACATACACGAAGGACAAAGTAAGACAAATAATACAAACATACATTCAAGTAGACATACACGAAGGATGAAGTAAGACAAATAATACAACATACATTCAAGTAGACATACACGAAGGATGAAGTAAAACAAATAATACAAACATACATTCGAGTAGACATACACGAAGGATGAAGTAAGACAAATAATACAAACATACATTCAAGTAGACATACACGAAGGATAAAATAAGACAAATAATACAAACACACATTCAAGTAGAGATACACGAAGGATAAAATAAGACAAATAATACAAACATACATACAAGTATACATACACGAAGGATGAAGTAAGACAAATAACACAAACATACATTCAAGTATACATACACGAAGGATAAAATAAGACAAATAATACAACATACATTCAAGTAGACATACACGAAGGATGAAGTAAGACAAATAATGCAAACATACATTCAAGTAGACATACACGAAGGATAAAATAAGACAAATAATGCAAACACACATTCAAGTAGACATACACGAAGGATAAAATAAGACAAATAATACAAACATACATACAAGTATACATACACGAAGGATGAAGTAAGACAAATAATACAAACATACATTCAAGTATACATACACGAAGGATAAAATAAGACAAATAATACAAACATACATTCAAGTATACATACACGAAGGATAAAATAAGACAAATAATACAACATACATTCAAGTAGACATACACGAAGGATGAAGTAAGACAAATAATGCAAACATACATTCAAGTAGACATATACTAAGGATAAAATAAGACAAATAATACAAACACACATTCAAGTAGACATACACGAAGGATAAAATAAGACAAATAATACAAACATACATACAAGTATACATACACGAAGGATGAAGTAAGACAAATAATACAAACATACATTCAAGTATACATACACGAAGGATAAAATAAGACAAATAATACAACATACATTCAAGTAGACATACACGAAGGATGAAGTAAGACAAATAATACAAACATACATTCAGGTAGACATACACGAAGGATAAAATAAGACAAATAATACAAACACACATTCAAGTATACATACACGAAGGATGAAGTAAGACACATAATACAAACACACATTCAAGTATACATACACGAAGGATAAAGTAAGACAAATAATACAAACATACATTCAAGTAGACATACACGAAGGATAAAATAAGGCAAATAATACAAACATACATTCAAGTAGACATACACGAATGATAAAGTAAGACAAATAATACAAACATACATTCAAGTAGACATACACGAAGGATAAAGTAAGACAAATAATACAAACATACATTCAAGAAGACATACACGAAGGACAAAGTAAGACAAATAATACAAACATACATTCAAGTATACATACACGAAGGATGAAGTAAGACAAATAATACAAAATACATTCAAGTAGACATACACGAAGGATGAAGTAAGACAAATAATACAAACATACATTCAAGTAGACATACACGAAGGATAAAGTAAGACAATTAATACAAACATACATTCAAGTAGACATACACGAAGGATAAAGTAAGACAAATAATACAAACATACATTGAAGTAGACATACACGAAGGATAAAGTAAGACAAATAATACAAACATACATTCAAGTATACATACACGAAGGATAAAATAAGACAAATAATACAAACATACATTCAAGTATACATACACGAAGGATGAAGTAAGACAAATAATACAACATGCATTCAAGTAGACATACACGAAGGACAAAGTAAGACAAATAATACAAACATACATTCAAGTAGACATACACGAAGGACAAAGTAAGACAAATAATACAAACATACATTCAAGTAGACATACACGAAGGATGAAGTAAGACAAATAATACAAACATACATTCAGGCAGACATACACGAAGGATGAAGTAAGACAAATAATACAAACATACATTCAAGTAGACATACACGAAGAATAAAGTCAGACAAATAATACAACATACATTCAAATAGACATACACGAAGGAAGAAGTAAGACAAATAATACAAACATACATTCAAGTAGACATACACGAAGGATAAAGTAAGACAAATAATACAAACATACATTCAAGTAGACATACACGAAGGAAAAAGTAAGACAAATAATACAAACATACATTCAAGTAGACATACACGAAGGATGAAGTAAGACAAATAATACAACATACATTCAAGTAGACATACACGAAGGATGAAGTAAGACAAATAATACAAACATACATTCAAGTAGACATACACGAAGGATAAAGTAAGACAAATAATACAACAAACATTCAAGTAGACATACACGAAGGAAGAAGTAAGACAAATAATACAAACATAAATTCAAGTAGACATCCACGAAGGATAAAGTAAGACAAATAATACAAACATACATTTAAGTAGACATACACGAAGGATAAAGTAAGACAAATAATACAAACATACATTCAAGTAGACATACACGAAGGATAAAGTAAGACACATAATACAAACATACATTCAAGTCGACATACACGAAGGATAAAATAAGACAAATAATACAAACATACATTCAAGTAGACATACAAGAAGGATGAAGTAAGACAAATAATACAAACATACATTCAAGTAGACATACACGAAGGATAAAAAAAGATAAATAATACAAACATACATTCAAGTAGACATACACGAAGGATGAAGTAAGACAAATAATACAAACATACATTCAAGTAGATATACACGAAGGATAAAGTAAGACAAATAATACAACATACATTCAAGTAGACATACACGAAGGATGAAGTAAGACAAATAATACAAACATACATTCGAGTAGACATACACGAAGGATGAAGTAAGACAAATAATACAAACATACATTCAAGTAGACATACACGAAGGATAAAATAAGACAAATAATACAAACACACATTCAAGTAGAGATACACGAAGGATAAAATAAGACAAATAATACAAACATACATACAAGTATACATACACGAAGGATGAAGTAAGACAAATAACACAAACATACATTCAAGTATACATACACGAAGGATAAAATAAGACAAATAATACAACATACATTCAAGTAGACATACACGAAGGATGAAGTAAGACAAATAATGCAAACATACATTCAAGTAGACATACACGAAGGATAAAATAAGACAAATAATACAAACACACATTCAAGTAGACATACACGAAGGATAAAATAAGACAAATAATACAAACATACATACAAGTATACATACACGAAGGATGAAGTAAGACAAATAATACAAACATACATTCAAGGATACATACACGAAGGATAAAATAAGACAAATAATACAACATACATTCAAGTAGACATACACGAAGGATGAAGTAAGACAAATAATACAAACATACATTCAAGTAGACATACACGAAGGATGAAGTAAGACAAATAATACAAACATACATTCAGGTAGACATACACGAAGGATGAAATAAGACAAATAATACAAACACACATTCAAGTATACATACACGAAGGATGAAGTAAGACACATAATACAAACACACATTCAAGTATACATACACGAAGGATAAAGTTAGACAAATAATACAAACATACATTCAAGTAGACATACACGAAGGATAAAATAAGGCAAATAATACAAACATACATTCAAGTAGACATACACGAATGATAAAGTAAGACAAATAATACAAACATACATTCAAGTAGACATACACGAAGGATAAAGTAAGACAAATAATACAAACATACATTCAAGTAGACATACACGAAGGACAAAGTAAGACAAATAATACAAACATACATTCAAGTATACATACACGAAGGATGAAGTAAGACAAATAATACAAAATACATTCAAGTAGACATACACGAAGGATAAAGTAAGACAAATAATACAAACATACATTCAAGTAGACATACACGAAGGATAAAGTAAGACAATTAATACAAACATACATTCAAGTAGACATACACGAATGATAAAGTAAGACAAATAATACAAACATACATTCAAGTAGACATACACGAAGGATAAAGTAAGACAAATAATACAAACATACATTCAAGTAGACATACACGAAGGATAAAGTAAGACAAATAATACAACATACATTCAAATAGACATACACGAACGAAGAAGTAAGACAAATAATACAAACATACATTCAAGTAGACATACATGAAGGATAAAGTAAGACAAATAATACAAACATACATTCAAGTAGACATACACGAAGGACAAAGTAAGACAAATAATACAAACATACATTCAAGTAGACATACACGAAGGATGAAGTAAGAGAAATAATACAACATACATTCAAGTAGACATACACGAAGGATGAAGTAAGACAAATAATACAAACATACATTCAAGTAGACATACACGAAGGATGAAGTAAGACAAATAATACAAACATACATTCAAGTAGACATACACGAAGGATAAAGTTAGACAAATAATACAACAAACATTCAAGTAGACATACACGAAGGAAGAAGTAAGACAAATAATACAAACATAAATTCAAGTAGACATACACGAAGGATAAAGTAAGACACATAATACAAACATACATTTAAGGAGACATACACGAAGGATAAAGTAAGACAAATAATACAAACATACATTCAAGTAGACATACACGAAGGATAAAGTAAGACACATAATACAAACATACATTCAAGTAGACATACACGAAGGATAAAATAAGACAAATAATACAAACATACATTCAAGTAGACATACAAGAAGGATGAAGTAAGACAAATAATACAAACATACATTCAAGTAGACATACACGAAGGATAAAATAAGATAAATAATACAAACACACATTCAAGTAGACATACACGAAGGATAAAGTAAGACAAATAATGCAAACATACATTCAAGTATACATACACGAATGATAAAGTAAGACAAATAATACAAACATACATTCAATTAGACATACACGAAGGACAATATAAGACAAATAATACAAACATACATTCAAGTATACATACACGAAGGATGAAGTAAGACAAATAATACAAACATACATTCAAGTAGACATACACGAAGGATAAAAAAAGATAAATAATACAAACATACATTCAAGTAGACATACACGAAGGATGAAGTAAGACAAATAATACAAACATACATTCAAGTAGACATACACGAAGGATAAAGTAAGACAAATAATACAAACATACATTCAAGTAGACATACACGAAGGATAAAATAAGATAAATAATACAAACATACATTCAAGTAGACATACACGAAGGATGAAGTAAGACAAATAATACAAACATACATTCAAGTAGACATACACGAAGGATAAAATAATATAAATAATACAATCATACATTCAAGTAGACATACACGAAGGATAAAATAAGACAAATAATACAAACACACATTCAAGTAGACATACACGAAGGATAAAGTAAGACAAATAATACAAACATACATTCAAGTAGACATACACGAAGGACAATATAAGACAAATAATACAAACATACATTCAAGTAGACATACACGAAGGATGAAGTAAGACAAATAATACAAACATACATTCAAGTAGACATACACGAAGGATAAAATAAGACAAATAATACAAACACACATTCAAGTAGACATACACGAAGGATAAAGTAAGACAAATAATACAAACATACATTCAAGTAGACATACACGAAGGATGAAGTAAGACAAATAATACAAACATACATTCAAGCAGACATACACGAAGGATGAAGTAAGACAAATGATACAAACATACATTCAAGTAGACATACACGAAGGACAATATAAGACAAATAATACAAACATACATTCAAGTAGACATACACGAATGATGAAGTAAGACAAATAATACAACATACATTCAAGTTGACATACACGAAGGATAAAATAAGACAAATAATACAAACATACATTCAAGTATACATACACGAAGGATAAAATAAGACAAATAATACAAACATACATACAAGTAGACATACACGAATGATGAAGTAAGACAAATAATACAAACATACATTCAAGTAGACATACACGAAGGACAATATAAGACAAATAATACAAACATACATTCAAGTAGACATACACGAAGGATAAAGTAAGACAAATAATAAAAACATACATTCAAGTAGACATACACGAAGGACAATATAAGACAAATAATACAAACACACATTCAAGTAGACATACACGAAGGATAAAATAAGACAAATAATACAAACATACATTCAAGTTGACATACACGAAGGATAAAGTAAGACAAATAATACAAACATACATTCAAGTAGACATACACGAAGGACAATATAAGACAAATAATACAAACATACATTCAAGTAGACATACACGAAGGACAAAGTAAGACAAATAATACAAACATACATTCAAGTAGACATACACGAAGGATGAAGTAAGACAAATAATACAACATACATTCAAGTAGACATACACGAAGGATGAAGTAAGACAAATAATACAAACATACATTCGAGTAGACATACACGAAGGATGAAGTAAGACAAATAATACAAACATACATTCAAGTAGACATACACGAAGGATAAAATAAGACAAATAATACAAACACACATACAAGTATACATACACGAAGGATGAAGTAAGACAAATAACACAAACATACATTCAAGTATACATACACGAAGGATAAAATAAGACAAATAATACAACATACATTCAAGTAGACATACACGAAGGATGAAGTAAGACAAATAATGCAAACATACATTCAAGTAGACATACACGAAGGATAAAATAAGACAAATAATACAAACACACATTCAAGTAGACATACACGAAGGATAAAATAAGACAAATAATACAAACATATATACAAGTATACATACACGAAGGATGAAGTAAGACAAATAATACAAACATACATTCAAGTATACATACACGAAGGATAAAATAAGACAAATAATACAACATACATTCAAGTAGACATACACGAAGGATGAAGTAAGACAAATAATACAAACATACATTCAAGTAGACATACACGAAGGATGAAGTAAGACAAATAATACAAACATACATTCAGGTAGACATACACGAAGGATAAAATAAGACAAATAATACAAACACACATTCAAGTATACATACACGAAGGATGAAGTAAGACACATAATACAAACACACATTCAAGTATACATACACGAAGGATAAAGAAAGACAAATAATACAAACATACATTCAAGTAGACATACACGAAGGATAAAATAAGACAAATAATACAAACATACATTCAAGTAGACATACACGAAGGATAAAGTAAGACAAATAATACAAACATACATTCAAGTAGACATACACGAAGGATAAAGTAAGACAAATAATACAAACATACATTCAAGTAGACATACACGAAGGACAAAGTAAGACAAATAATACAAACATACATTCAAGTAGACATACACGAAGGATAAAGTAAGACAAATAGTACAAACATACATTCAAGTATACATACACGAAGGATGAAGTAAGACAAATAATACAAAATACATTCAAGTAGACATACACGAAGGATGAAGTAAGACAAATAATACAAACATTCATTCAAGTAGACATACACGAAGGATAAAGTAAGACAAATAATACAAACATACATTCAAGTAGACATACACGAAGGATAAAGTAAGACAAATAATACAAACATACATTCAAGTAGACATACACGAAGGATAAAGTAAGACAAATAATACAAACATACATTCAAGTAGACATACACGAAGGATGAAGTAAGACAAATAATACAAACATACATTCAAGTAGACATACACGAAGGATGAAGTAAGACAAATAATACAAACATACATTCAAGTAGACATACACGAAGGATGAAGTAAGACAAATAATACAAACATACATTCAGGTAGACATACACGAAGGATGAAATAAGACAAATAATACAAACACACATTCAAGTAGACATACACGAAGGATGAAATAAGACAAATAATACAAACACACATTCAAGTAGACATACACGAAGGTTGAAGTAAGACAAATAATACAAACATACATTCAAGTAGACATACACGAAGGATGAAATAAGACAAATAATACAAACATACATTCAAGTAGACATACACGAAGGATGAAGTAAGACAAATAATACAAACATACATTCAAGTAGACATACACGAAGGATGAAGTAAGACAAATAATACAAACATACATTCAAGTATACATACACGAAGGATAAAATAAGACAAATAATACAACATACATTCAAGTAGACATACACGAAGGATGAAGTAAGACAAATAATACAAACATACATTCAAGTAGACATACACGAAGGATGAAGTAAGACAAATAATACAAACATACATTCAGGTAGACATACACGAAGGATAAAATAAGACAAATAATACAAACACACATTCAAGTATACATACACGAAGGATGAAGTAAGACACATAATACAAACACACATTCAAGTATACATACACGAAGGATAAAGTAAGACAAATAATACAAACATACATTCAAGTAGACATACACGAAGGATAAAATAAGACAAATAATACAAACATACATTCGAGTAGACATACACGAAGGATAAAGTAAGACAAATAATACAAACATACATTCAAGTAGACATACACGAAGGATAAAGTAAGACAAATAATACAAACATACATTCAAGTAGACATACACGAAGGACAAAGTAAGACAAATAATACAAACATACATTCAAGTAGACATACACGAAGGATGAAGTAAGACAAATAATACAAAATACATTCAAGTAGACATACACGAAGGATGAAGTAAGACAAATAATACAAACATACATTCAAGTAGACATACACGAAGGATAAAGTAAGACAAATAATACAAACATACATTCAAGTAGACATACACGAAGGATAAAGTAAGACAAATAATACAAACATACATTCAAGTAGACATACACGAAGGATAATGTAAGACAAATAATACAAACATACATTCAAGTATACATACACGAAGGATAAAATAAGACAAATAATACAAACATACATTCAAGTATACATACACGAAGGATGAAGTAAGACAAATAATACAACATACATTCAAGTAGACATACACGAAGGACAAAGTAAGACAAATAATACAAACATACATTCAAGTAGACATACACGAAGGACAAAGTAAGACAAATAATACAAACATACATTCAAGTAGACATACACGAAGGATGAAGTAAGACAAATAATACAAACATACATTCAAGAAGACATACACGAAGGATGAAGTAAGACATATAATACAAACATACATTCAAGTAGACATACACGAAGGATAAAGTAAGACAAATAATACAACATACATTCAAATAGACATACACGAAGGAAGAAGTAAGACAAATAATACAAACATACATTCAAGTAGACATACACGAAGGATAAAGTAAGACAAATAATACAAACATACATTCAAGTAGACATACACGAAGGACAAAGTAAGACAAATAATACAAACATACATTCAAGTAGACATACACGAAGGATGAAGTAAGACAAATAATACAACATACATTCAAGTAGACATACACGAAGGATGAAGTAAGACAAATAATACAAACATACATTCAAGTAGACATACACGAAGGAAGAAGTAAGACAAATAATACAAACATACATTCAAGTAGACATACACGAAGAACAATATAAGACAAATAATACAAACATACATTCAGGACTAACAATGCAGATACAACAGACAGACAAACAAAAGACAAGACGAATACTAATAACAAGACAAATAATACAGATAAACAGATAGACACGAAGGGCAATACAGACAGTGCCCTGGACAGCTTTTTTACAAGAAAAATAAGTTAATTTTAATGACTGGACATTCAGTACGCTTTAAAATACACTGTAGTACTCTCACAGGGAAATATTTATAGGGGTAAAGTCTTTGATTATTAATAAAAATACTAGTTATTGCCTTTACATCATTCAGTTCACATATATTTTACTAAAGTAACGAGTATTTCCCAGTTTTCCAACCTAAGATAAGGGATTTCTCCGGGTACTTCGGCTTCCTCTCCCAATACCGCAATGGTATAGCTGAAAATGGCGTTGATTAGTTATGTATAACAACTGACAAGAGAAGTTAAGGTGTCCTACCCATAATTGAAGTCACCGTTAAATTTTTATTTGTCGACCAAGAAAAACAGCTTAATTAAATCAATGTATTGCTAATTAATGGTTAAAATTAAATATACTGTTTTGCACCTAACATCAGGGACATCAAATATGATAACGTTGTCAATTGTGGTCCGGATACCTTAATTTGCTTTTGAAAAATGTAAACTATTATTGGCTGATGTCAAAACGCCAATATATTTAAGGAATTTTTTGTTTTATTTTCAGTCAATCGAATTAAAATACAATTTTTCACTTCCTTACTGTTTCATGTCATTACAGATTATCTCATATTGAACTTTTGTATTGAACAATTGAAAATCGGTTAGACTTAACTCTTGTGTTGTTTAATCCTGTTAATATTTAGCATCTCTGGCATTTGCTAACACAAACCATTATACCATAATCATCAATAAACCGAAGTTAAGATAAAAGATTACGTTTGATTGGTTAATTTATTTTGGAATACCCAACTTTTTCTTGTTGTTAGATCTTCACGGGCGAGACAATAACAAAAAAAGTAAGTAAATGCAAGATTATATTTTAATAAGATTGATTTTTAGTAACCACGCAAAAGACATTCCGCAATAATTTTTCAATCAATTCAAACAATAGCACGAGCTTCGAATATCAGTTTTTAATTTGATTGGCTAAATATCGGTCGCAGAATAATATGCTCCGCCCTACTTGTTGATCACCAAGTATTCATGGGTGGGATCTAATGGTTTATTCACATAAAAAGTAGCAAGTGTATTTGTGTAACTCGGAACGCAATTGTGTTAATAAAATAACTCATTTAATTGTTACGCATGTCTGTATATCGATGTTAATATACGCCTTGGACACCTTGTTTTTTGAAAAAAGCTAATTTGCATGACCAGGTATTTAGTATAATTAGTTGTACATTAGACTGCACACTAACAAGAAAGTATTTTTTGATTACAAAATTCTTGATTGAAATTTAAGAACAACGTTTTTCAAAATTTATCAGTTATTACTTCTGCATCAAACAACATACAATTATTTTTAAGAGAATATTGTATATTTCGGAATTAATATAATTTAATATGTCTGTCGCAGATGCATTTTTACTGTAGACGTATTATATGATTCAGCCCTATAGAATCAGAAACGTATGTAAGAATTTTCTTAATGTTCAATTTAAAGACTGTTTCTTTGAATATTCTGAGGTAAAAACCAATATCTCGAATCTACCTTACATTATGCATTGTGTTCTCTGTTTTATTTTTCTCGTTAGCAGTTTTACTTGTTACGTAATTGTTAGATAAAACGTTTTAACAGACGGCCTAATCAGGAAGAATCTTGAAAACAGAAGTACGTGTCCAAAATTGGCAACAAGTACTTTAATATCTGTTCAAGGACCCTGACATACTTTACTGTTTGAACTGGTATATTTTGCCTGTTGAGACTTTTCTATTAATAGTTGTTAAGCTTGTCTGCATTTAAGAAACTTGAACGTTAACCTTGCAGAATGTCCTTAAGAGGTATCATATTACCGGGTTAACTTGTACACATCTTCAAAATGTCAAATCGTGAAGATTAATATGTAAATGTGTAAAATAGCGTATCTATGTACACATAAGGTTCTCTTTCTCATGCAAAAACTTGTAAGTGTTTACTAATTAGACTTGATCTTTTCATCATAACAAATTCTATCTTTTCTGTACAATCTTAGACCTTACAAATTTATATTTGCCATAAGGTTGCTAAATTCTTACCATCAAAAATTGTTTTTCCTTCAGTTGGTAATTCTTTGTTTCAGATATTTTGGGTTTTTAAACGGAAAAGCAAAAATAATAACCATTGGATGTCAGCTGCATTACAATTTGATGCGCTATAGAATTTAAAATGGCATATAGCGTTGAAGAAAACTTGAAGAATCAGTTTAAGAGATAATTACTGGCTGTAAATCCACAGGTATTAGTTTATATCATCTAAGATAGCTTAAGGTGTTTGAACAATATGTTTGAAGTCTACGTCAAAATTGTCTAAAATACACGTGACCAAGTGGTATGATTGTTCTTCATTTTTGTTTACTTTTGGCCGAAATATAACGAATGTGAAATAAGCATATATTTATTAACTATTGCATCGAAGGCAATAATAGATCTACAAAAATAATAGGAAATACAAATTATATAATATGAACAAGATGTTTAAAAAGATTCTTAAAAAGGCAGAAGACAAATATTATACATACAAAAGGAAATATTCTGGATTAATTTTATTAACAAAATCTGGCAAAACAGCTATAAACATATTTTTATCGCTCGTCAATAGACGACCAGAAAACAAGAATGGTTTATGTTGTCAATCTTCTTCTAGAAATCCAGACGAGAAGAAATTACGAAATGTTTAAGATTACCTCTCCATTTTCATATCAATATAAGCTTATTTCATATTTGTAAACGATTAGCAACACCGTTTACAAGAATTCCTAATACTTTCATCATACGATGTAAAAATCTATTTAGTTAAGTGTCCGTGTACAAAATTTGTAAAGAGACAACAAATATTTGTTCTACATATAGTACAGACAAGATTCTATATATAGTACAGACAAGATTAATAGGTTTATAAAATGTCAATAACCAGGAACACGTATTGCCCATGGTATTCATGTTTTTAAATGAAATGATAAATTGTTCAATGACCAATTGATCTAAGCGTCGAGTATCTGTACTTTCACAGAGGAGCGTTTTTAATTTAAACCAATCAGAAACAATAATTGTTCATGGTGGCCAATATTTTTGTCCATCAAGTCGATATCAGGAACTTGTATAGGGAACATCACATAGGTATGTGTTGAAAAAATAAATTTAGACATGTTCTTCCGCTAAACAGCTTTCGCTTCATTAAATATATTCTTGAGAAGAAGACCACTTTTCGATGTGGATTTTTGTAAATTTTTGTCCGATCGGCACTAACAAAACTTTACAAAGAACATTTTTGGAAAGCCAATTTTTCTATCTCAATCTTAAAAGGGAGTTTTCATCTTGCAAAACATCGTGGCACTCTTCAAATAGGGCCATCCGTATTATAACCTCACAGGGACTACTCTCTATAAACCGCGGTAGGGCCTTCCGTATTATAACCTCACAGGGACTACTCTCTATGAACCGCGGTAGGGCCATCCGTATTATAACCTCACAGGGACTACTCTCTATGATCCGCGGTAGGGCCTTCCGTATTATAACCTCACAGCGACTACTCTTTAGAATCCGCGGTAGGACCTTCCGTATTATAACCTCACAGGGACTACTCTCTATGATCCGCGGTAGGGCCTTCCGTATTACAACCTCACAGGGACTACTCTCTATAAACCGCGGTAGGGCCTTCCGTATTATAACCTCACAGGGACTACTCTCTATGAACCGCGGTAGGGCCATCCGTATTATAACCTCACAGGGACTGCTCTCTATGATCCGCGGTAGGGCCTTCCGCATTATAACCTCACAGGGACTACTCTCTATGATCCGCGGTAGGGCCTTCCGTATTATAACCTCACAGGGACTACTCTCTATGAACCGCGGTAGGGCCTTCCGTATTATAACCTCACAGCGACTACTCTCTAGAATCCGCGGTAGGACCTTCCGTATTATAACCTCACAGGGACTACTCTCTATGATCCGCGGTAAGGCCTTCCGTATTATAACCTCACAGGGACTACTCTCTATGAACCGCGGTAGGGCCTTCCGTATTATAACCTCACAGGGACTACTCTCTATGATCCGCGGTAGGGCCTTCCGTATTATAACCTCACAGGGACTTCTCTCTATTATCCGCGGTAGGGCTCCCTCTATGAACCGCTGTAGGGCCTTCCGTATTATAACCTCACAGGGACTACTCTCTATGATCCGCAGTAGGGCCTTCCGTATTATAACCTCACATGATTAATTAAATTTGTGCAAAGTAAATTGCACAAAAACTTAATCTCCTATTAAATTCTACCATAGTTCAAAAATCAATCAGTTTGTATTATTACTTTTACATATGTCACACCCATTGAATCCAAAATCTTCAACTACAGACGTCAATTTATGATCTAAACATGGAAGACTTCAAGTCTATTGATTGAGTGATTGTTGTTTAACGTCTAGCAAGCAATATTTCAGCTATATTCAACACGTGTACTTCAAGTCTAAACCGCCCGCTAAACTGCACCTGTGCATTTCACATTCAATAGTAATCCCACTAGCCAAGTTATCACTGGCGACCTTAACATCATTAATACAACTTGTTTTATCTAAAGGAACAATATAAACTAGTAACATTTACAAACGCCTTTAGATTAAGTCGAAGATTACACCAGACTAAAGAATTCTCTACTGCATTTTCTCCACAATTTCTGGTTCACGGAGTGTACAGTGATCTGAAATTACAAATGAAACATATAATAGTTAGTTTTTTTGGTAAGACACAAGACTAAACAATATCTAATGATATAATTCGTACAAAAGTGTTTCATAAATTACATAGATACACATGTTAAGTACAAATGCTAGGTGGCAGAATATTGACTGTAGTTAGTTATCTACTAATGACTATGTTCCTGTTGGGTTCGGGTCTCACTGGAGGGCAACTCCAATCTTTATTATCTTTATTAACAAGAATTGCAAGTTGTGTTAACACTATTTAAACAAAAAATGAAACCGTGAATGAGAGAACGTTGATGCTCTTTCCGAATGGGTGAAGGCTGTGAGGTCGTTAATACCAATAAAAATCCAAATACTTTACGGGTAAGTACTCTACTCTCTTGTATCAATACAACACGCATTACTGGCTTGATAAAAGAAGGAGTACTGGAAATTCAGGTAACAGCCCAACATATACCACGAAGATTCTTACAAAATAATAAATAATGGAAAATCATAGATCTCTTCGGCATTTCAAACATAGAAGAGAAACTGGATCCGTTACTCTACTGGATTCGTACGTTACATAATTATCATAAAAACAATGTGTTGGGTCTGCCACATGCTCCACTATACCTCTTACCAAACTTGTGATATCTATTTTTAGTAACTAAAAGCGGGTCTTAGAGATACTGTGAAACAAGCTACTCCAGAAGTGGCGTGAAGCAGATATTGATATTGATACTGAATATGATAAAGATCTCTTGAAAAACCTGCAGTCTAGTTCACTCTCTTCATGCAATAGCGTTAGAAAGTTTGAATCCTTGATAATACTACTTCCCATCATAAGACAAAAGAATACTTTAAGAACTTATTCAAATTCATTTCAAAATGGAAATCCTTATATTAACCAAGATATCTTTTATGGCATTTTATTTTTTACTAGATACAAATATCTGGTTTAGGTCGGGAAAAATAATATTTTGTAGAGGACTAGTCTGACTCTAACAAAAAGTTCTTTGTAACTGTATTTTTTAATGCCTAATTTTTTGAGTGATATTTCTCACTTTTGGTCGACGTGTTTTTCACTACATCGTCAACATACAAACATACCAATACCAGGACAACAAAGAGAGCTAGGTCTGTAATATACCTTAACATACATATAAAACGAAAATAAAGATCGGTTTGATAATGGACGATTTTAATTTTCCTATTGTGAATTTTCCAATTTTATGTGGCTACATTCCAGCAGCGCCTCCAGATAGAGTATACGTATCCCACGGAAAATCTGTGTCACAAATGACCAGTAATTTGTTACGTTTGTCGTAACCTTTTCCCTCCTTTATACTGGAGTATTATTAGCCCAGAATATGACTGTAATCTGAGTGAAACAAAGGGTGCCACTCGTGGAGGAGTTGCTTACCCTTCATGTGCACCGGAGTTCACCTCTAGATTTTTGTAGGGTTAATGTTATTCAATTTTTTTGTGCCTTGGTGTCTGTTTTTTGTTGTCCAATCTTTGCTTAACTATGCTTTTGTTGTGTCAGTCCTTCATTGTTTCCGGACCGATTTTCGGTATCTTCGATACTACTATTTCTCTGTAAGCTAACACATTTTCCTTTTTTCTATATCAAAATAACGCGTGTCTGTCCTTAATTGTTTACCAAACGCTCTTCGATACTACTGTTTCTCACTTAGATAACATATTTTCCTTTTTCTACTTACAAAACAGGGTTGCCAAAGAAAACAGACAATTTTTTTGTTCTTTTTCTGTATTTACTCAAGCAGGCGTCCAAATACCTCGGCTTTTTTATCATGAACTCCTAATATATCATTTATTTCTTCCACGTCGTTCGTTATCCATCAGTATCTTTTTACGATTAAGTTATAACTGATAAGTCGTCTGTTTAATAAAACTTATTGAGTGCATGTAAAGCTGATGCGATGCGTTTCAAGTAACATATTTGTTATGCATTGAGTTTGATAACGAATACTTTTCTACGACATTTTATGAGCTAAGAAAGTGCAAATGAATATTATCGGCTTAATAAATCACTTAAACTATTATTTTTAATAAGTGGGCTACCATACTTTGGTTTTGCATGCACGGGGTCAATTCTAAAATATATATTATAAGGCTATGTAATCGCCAGATTATTTAATGCGTGGAAATATAATATTACATGTATGTTGTCAAAATACACAGAAAGTGTTCATACAAATTCCATAAAAATATAATATTGTTTTAATATTATAAAGTTATCAATCTTTTTATTGTTAATGATAGTGTGTTACCTGGTTATACTCGTCTACATTATGTCTCAAGTTGGGAATATGATATGCTCTTTCGTTAATAGCTGTCATGTCATAATGCAAAATGCCACGTAATACAGTGAAGTATTCCGATACATACAAAACGTTCTTTATCAGAACTCATTGTGTTAACTGAAGATGCCAGTACTAGAATTTATAGAGGTACTTGCTTTTATGTGTCATGTTAATGTTCTCATTGAGTGTTTTATACTTCTAAACATTTTGTTGTTGACAACTAGGTATAATTCACAATGTGAAAAACATGATCAAAGTTAATATACATAGACCAAAATAGTACTCAGAATAATACTGCATAATTATATATGATTAAAAAAAATTGTAGGCCCTTATCTTGTTTGATGAATAACTCGACAGGTTTATAACTAGAGACAAGCACTGCTTAGTCGTCCGGAGCAACTGAGTGCAGCCATGGCTTTTATTGGGTTTGGTTTACTCTCTTCCTCTGTTTTTGTGTTTTTGGTTTTTGTGTTGCGCTGTATGTGTTTGTCTATATCCGGATTTGTAATTGTCAATTGACTTTCGGCAGTTTTCTTTGCTATTTTTCTTACTTACCCAGATTATTTGTCAATAATTTGTTTGAATTTATATAAATATAATTAATAATTAGAAAAAGTAAAAGTTCGCAAAATATTTATTTCTGATCCCTTAACAAAATCTCCATACCTTTGCATTGACAACCTAAACCTCCCGACCACTTGATTTATGCCATTATAATTTTCTCTTCATTAATGTAGCTAAAATGTTGTTTACTGGACTTTATGCAACCACTTAATCATTTAAAGCTAGGTATTGCACGTGAAACAGCGATTGATAAGTCTATCCATTTACATTTACAATCTTATTTTTCTTCTTGTGATACAATTTTAACAATAAATGCATCTCTTGCTTATGTTACCAATTTTTAGTCAAGCATTCGTAATAAGAGAATATTTAAAAGATTGATAGGATTGTCCCCAGGTCGTGGATTTTAGAATCGCTTTTTAAAGTGTTATCCTTATTGCACGATAACGACCTCAGTTTTGTTGATTACGGAAATGTGACACATTGTTAAATAAAAAGTCCAAATGATTTGCCCAAGCCAAATAATTCAAACGTTTCCAGTGGCAGTTAAAATTGTTTGCCCTTCAGTCCCTTCCGTTTCTCTAATGTCTTCATTTTTGTTAACTTATTTCTTCCTGTATAGAGCTAGAAAACGGCTTGCTGAAGGTTGAGTGTCAAGCAATCAGTCATTCTGGTTACCTTCTACGTTAGAACATAAAAACAAAAATCGTGATGAATTACTCGATGAACAAGCGAATATTGCCGTAAGAAAAACATATTATGACTTTATGTACAGACTGAAAAAAATATTTCCGATAAATGTAGTAACTTGATCAGTGTGCTGCATGAGAAACCAAAAGGATGACGCGAACATATCAGGTATGGATTGTTGTTTACAATCTTGCATTACATTTAAATTAAAATAGTGTACCATTATTGTTCTCATCTAACAACGTTTGGTTACTTTAGTGAATATGCTAAGATGTGAAAATATGCACTGTCAAACACTTTTTGCCACATGAAAAAAGAAACGAAAGACAAAATACACTATTAATTGTCGCATCGCATGATAGTCTTCATTTAAATTACTTCAGAAACAGAAAAGAATGATATATGGTAGTTCAATATATAATGTTGTACTTAGCTTAACAAGTTAGTGTTTTGATTTTTTTTTCAAAATCGTTGGGAAGTAGCTGATCTTGATTTTAAAAGTTTAAAATCAAGATGTGTAGGTGAATAAAAAATATTACAGAGTTAAAATGAAGCCTGAATTATAACACAAAAACCATTATGCAAATGTACAGAAAATATAAATACTATTTCTAGTAGACTTAGAAAAAAAGAAATGCGGGATCAGCCAAACATAGAAACAGGTTGAAATGCTAGAATCTGCGCACATAGAATTAGTCAGAAATTGGAATATCTGACGGATATAAAACTAGGCAGAAATGCAAGAAACTGACGAACGAAGAAACAAGGAGAAGAGAAAAATAAGTTAAACCTAAAATCAGACAGAAATGCATGGTTTTTATAAATTCTTTCCGCAGCGGTTACTTACACATTATATGTTTTACAATGTTAAAATATTGTCTTATTATGTAACGATAAAATAAATGTCATGTCACAAAGTCATGAAAAAAGATTTTGGTTAATTTCATTTTCTGGCTTGTGAATTGTGACGCATAAGTAAGTAAAGACATGACCTTACAAAAATATCGTATTCGACAACATGTCGTTACGCAGAACACAATGCTCAACAAAAGAGTATAAAAGGGAATAATGCAAGCAATTATTTTCATAGCTTTGTTCTGCAACGAATCTGATGTCTTAAAGATGAACTTTACAATGAAGCTGTATAGGATTGATAGGACTAGATGATAAAGACGAATCAGATTCTAAATAAAATATAAGGAAGATAACTTAGTTTAATCTGCCAGAAAGTTGACATTGTGAAATCATAATTTAGTATCCCTACATAAAGTTTTCCCTCAAATTTGTTATTTTACACGACGTTGGCAAATTGAATCATTTGCTCATCATTCATCCTCGACCTTTCTGTGGGCCTGATCTCTCTCGATTGTAACCTCATCGCGAAAGCCGCAAAAGTTAATCACGCTACATTTTATTGGTTTAACCAAACCAAACAACTATCCTGACCATGCTATGACTCTTCCTATTTATGCCACTAGTGAACGGGCTGTACATGCCTGTGTGTTGAATCCTGTGCATTAATGTAAGCGACAACCTCGTTCTCACATTACTACTTATTGTATTTATATAGAGTAGATTGTATATATACGAAGGTCATTCACATTTTAGGTGGTTAACATTGTAACCGAGTTTTCAAAAAAAGGTTCCACAATCTATCGCGCTAAAAAGTTGGGTCTTTTTGTATGTTCAAAAAAGTGATGATTAACAGTCAAATTTTAAACTTTTATTTATTTAAATAAACCATTTATTCTGGCATTAGTAACTTTGTAACATGAATGATTTTTGTTACGAATAATCAACACTATAACCCGCGGATAATCTGTGGTTCCGTTTGTCCATCATACGCAAGGGAACAGTGGAATAACGTTAACATTTACCATTAGAACCATAATTGGACTTAAATCTTCTTAATTCAGGTAAATTTTGTTTTGTTTTCGCCGCGACAGGATATAATGAGCCTTTTACTTTATTGTTCGAATATTAGTTAAAAAACATTAATTTAACTTTGTTACACTTAAATAAATGGCGAATAAAGATTTAAATATCTGGTTTTAGGTCCAGACAAATCGTGTGTCGTAAAATACTTACTCTGAGTCTAAGAAAAATGTTACTGAAATTAACAGAATCCTCGACTTTCTGATTGATAGTCTGTTTGTCATGATTAATTTACGTGTTTAAAAACCGTCACTATCCAGCTATATAAATGGCGTGCTTATATTACTTAATCTAAAATTCGGTGATTATGTTGATCGCATCGACACCACTGAACTTGAAATTAGGGACGCCAGATCTACAACTGGGTCTACATCTAAAAATTGACAATAAAGGTGTGTGGAGAACCAAAATTAACCACATAAGGAAACATTTTAAGTTTCCAATTGTGAATGTTCAATTTTTGTGTGGCAATATTCCAGAAACACCTACATATGACGTATACATATCCCAATTAATTATGTACTCAGCACCCTGTTTGTCCTATAAAAATGTCGTGAATAGAGGTTGTCTGCTGACAAAAAGTTTACTTAACCCATTGTTCTTGTGATACCTCAGAGAAAATGTTACTGTCACCATCGATTTAGTGGATCGTTAAGAAATATCCGTGTTCCAAATGACTGTTACGTTTGTCATAACCACTTTTCTTCATATTTACTGAATTATTACTCACTCAGATATTAATAGATTTTAACCTGAGGTAATGGGTTCCACGCGTGGTGCAAGATTTGCCCACCCTTACGTAGCACTTGGACTAATCTTATTCATTGTTGTCTGTTTTGTGTCCTTTTGTTCTGTTGCTTTTTTCACTTTTGTGTAAACATGGGTGTGTCTATACATGAATTATCGTTTCATAAATACTCCTCAGTATCCTAGATTCTTTTTTTCACTCGCTATTATTAGCACCGCCCTCCACATATTTATTTATGCTATAAATATAACTAAGCGATTTTAATTTATATATATATTTTTCATATTTTTTCTCTAGATTTGTCATCTGGTAGTAATAGGAGTAATTGCAAGTGGCTGCCACTGTACTCTCCCAATCGGACAGCCTATACCAATACGTGATCCGTCACAACAAAATGAAGTTGTATTGATTCAGGACATCACTGGAGGTAATCATTTGAAGGATTTATCTGTCTGTCATACTTAATGTTTTGCTGTTAGCAAATACATACATAATATGTACCATTAAAATGTGTTCTAATTAAAAGTTTCTTTAACCAAAGACTTCAACAATATGAGTTTCTATGTTAGTAGTTTGATAGTGTCAAAAGTAATTTTACTAGCATACCTAAGGACAGTTTGAGAAAATTCCGAGGTCGACTGTCTGCCGTTTTTACTAAAACAAAATCTTCCTTTACTCCGCTAAAATGATGGAAACAAATTTGTCTTCTTTATTTATTAGATCTTCTGAATAAAATGTATGTTGTTCATCGGACAACGCAGTTGCCACAAATAAAAGATCGAGGTTCATACATGTCTCGTTAAAAGAAAAATGAAGCTACAGAAAAATCTACCAATAGTACACATTTCAATAAGACAAGCTATATGTATATATACATTTTTAAAGAAAATTAGGGCAATCCATTAACAAGGTATTGTCGAAATATTTTAACTGTTTGTTTACAACTTTGGGCTTTTATAAAAAAACATATTTAACCAAAGTAATCGGAAGAACGATCGTCATGACCAATTTATTTAAACATTTGAGACAAATCAGTAATCGTATGTATACATAATTTCACTTGAAGCGTTTTCTCATATCATGTTTGACGGTTTTTATTCTGAAAACTATAGCAGATATCTTTATCTACCCCTGAATGTTTAGAAATATTGGTTAGTCCATGTACAGGTTATTGTTGTTAAATTGCTAGTATTTGGTTTATCTAAAAACGTTGGAAAATAGTTACAGCAGGCAAACATATTCACCATTATTTTATTATTTTTTTTGTAAATTACCAAACCTCAATATTTATTGCCCTTGAAATTCTGAGATATATATATCATATATACGTATATATATATATGTACATTCTTAGTCACAGTGGGTCGCAAATTAAAAACACCTTTCATGAAACGAATGACTGTAGGATGTTCACCAACTAGCCACATTTAATGCACTGTAGCTTAATCCCGATTCAAAGAGCATAGTTAAAAATCCAACACCTCATTCAAAGTACATTGAACTCCACTAGTCTGCCTTTTATTACGGAACGAAAACCATTTTTGGATCTTCGCCATGATGCAAGTAAAATTTCTCTAGTGTTCCTTGAAATACCTTGTTTTTGATAATGTTTCCAGATACCCTGCAAACCATTAAATTCAACGTTTTCCTCCATGGATGAAGGGCTCCTGTAACTGGAAGTGTCAGTATACTGTTCGAAGCAAGTATAACCATCGGTTTCTCTATTAATAACTGAAGCAGTTGAACAAACCAATACTGAGTCGGGCATGACGGTGCTACAATTATCGCTTCTGCTTTATCTTTTATAATTTTCTTGACACACTGTCCCATCAAACTGATAGGAGGAAAAAGATAGACATATTGTTTAGACCAGTCTAATGTAAAAGCATTTACAAATTTTGAGTCAGGGTCAGGTTTCCATGAACAAAAAAAGTGGCAACTGAGAATTTAGTCTTGATCCAAACAAATCAATGTCTGGGGTACCCCAGATTTGACATATTTTCTGAAATGTATTTTTATTCAACTGCCATTCAAACTGACTATTCAGTTGGTGTCTTGATTCTATGTCAGCCTGAACGTTATTTTTTCCCGGAATACGAGTAGCAGTTATCCACATATTATGTTTCATGCAAAAGAACCAAATCTCATTGCCACTTCATTGCATGATAATGATTTTACTCCACCCATATTTTCGATGTAAGCTACTGCTGTAGTTCTGTCAGACAATATGTTAATGTGTTTGCAATCTTTTATTTGTTTGTCAAATGACATAAAGCCATAGAAAATTGCTACCAGTTATAAATAATTAATGTGATTGTCTTTCTCCGATTGGCTCCATTGACCACCTGCTTTAATTTTGTCATCTAAAACAGCTCCCTACCCTCGTTGGGATGCATCACATTTTATTTCTATGCCTGGGTTAGGTTTCTGAATATCTCTTTTTTGACTATGAATGTTTGACACCCACCATGAAAGTTCTAATTTTATTTTGCCTTATATTTTCATGTTAGATAAAGATATATATATAAAATACTACGCACCCATAGAAACAAAGATAAACCATTAGGCCTCTTATTATGGAATAAGATTTTTCAGAAAAATTATCGAACTGTAGATACTTGTAAATTTATAAAACAATATGTAGAATTACATAAGTATAAAATATTTAGATGGAAGCTACTACACTTTATACTACCATGTAACTACCTCTTGTGGCAATGGAAAATAAAACCTAATGATCAATGTATACTATGTAAACAAGTGGATGATTAGCAACATTTCTTAATGACATGTAATTTTGTTCACAAGTTTTGGGCCCAAATTAAAGAAATTATGATATATTTCAACAAAGATGAACACATCTGCACTTTAAAAAACCTTGTTTTTGGATACAAGATTGCAGATAAATGTTATTATGGGATTAATTTGCTATTAACCATCATATGGTTCTCAATCTACAAAGCACACTATCTCTCAAATCAAAGAGAAAGAAAAATCGACGTATTTCATACATTCAGAAATGAATTGTTAACTTTAACTGACATAACAAAACTTTCCAAAATAAAAAAAACACCTACTGCTAAAATTATTCAACAATTTGAAAATTATTTACTTTCGCGATGATGTTTGAAAGTTATCATTTTGATTGTACATCATTCTCTCTTTGTTTATCATAATTAAAATGATTATATACTTACAACAAATCTCCAAAATGCTAGTCCAAAAGTCACATCATCGGCTCGTTTGATCGATGTCGTAAAAACCATGTGGGTTGAATAGGCCGCACGCTTTTGACTTTGTGTATTTCAAGTACATCCGACGAATCATGGGTGTATCAAAGATTACAGTGAAACAATGCTTCACTGAACCTTTTTTGTTACTTTACAGTAAAACAAAAATTATACTGATCTATGTATGTAAAAAGATAATTATTCTTTCTTCCATTGATAGATATTTCACAGAACTTTGCTTATTTTACAGTAAAAAATTAAAATATTGATATAAATGTATATAGAAGACAATGATTTTTTCCATTATGGTATTTCCCTGGATACCTCATAGATGTAACACAGGGGGTATCTGGGAGAATGCTGTATCTCAGATACAATTTGTTAACAGCAATGTGATAATAAAAGTTATTTGGTAAAAAAAAAATATTTTCATGTTAGAATCAAAATCTCCCTTAATGCTTTAAAGCATTATTTTTTCAACTTCAGTATCTCTATAATAGAGGGGGCCATATTCTACTGCTGGAAAAGACGATATTATAAGACCAAGTATTCTGGTTTCTCCCTTATTGTAACTTCTTTTTTTTGTAATAAATTAGTAATTTCTTGTATTAAACTATTTTTCTTCTCCTCTGGGAGAAATACAATCATTTCATTTGAATTCACTATAAAACCTAAAAATGTAATTATTTGTGTCAGTTCAAATACTGACTTGTCTTGGTATACTATAAATCCCAGTTTAGAAAAGAGTGTTATTGTGTCATTCACATTATCTGTGCACTCTTGTACAGAGTCACCCAATAATAATGAATCATCAATGTAACCCATGTTTACATAACCTTTCTGCTTTAAGGTTGAATAGGATACCTTCATGATTTTAGTAAATATTCTTAGAGCAGACCCTATTCCTTTAGGTAGGCAAGTATATTGATAAATTTTGTCCTTCTAGAAAAACCTCAGGTATTTTCTAAAATTAATATCAATAGATACTGAATAGTTTGCATGACGCAAGTCGAAACTAGCCATAAAACAATTCGGTTTAATTAAATTTATTGCAGACTCAAAGGTAGCTATCTTAAAATGATGGTTCTCTACATACTCATTTAATTTTTCAAATTTAAAATTACTCTATATTCACCATTCTTTTTGAACGTACACAAATCGAAGAAATAAATTATCCCTCTGTTTAATATGTTTTATTGAATGAGACGTTTGTATAGGGGGTTCATTTTGTCTGAATTCAATTACACATCCTCGAACTATATCTAATATTTTTTTCATCTGAAGTTATTTTCTGCCATTCGGAGACAAAATTTCTACCTGCCTGAAATTCTCATGTATTTTTTGAAATGTCATTTTCAATACAAGTAGCACTATTATATGACTTATTACCTACACTTAAGTTCTGTACTTGTTCAGTCTCAGTCTGGAGTTTTCGAGACTCTGTCGTGTCCAACTATGGGTCTGGAGCTGCCTCGAGACCTGCCGCGTCCTCTACCGAACCTACGTTTTGGCATATATCTTCTTCTATTGAATCCATAGCTTGCACTTGTAGATCCAGCTGCTATGCGATTCGTTATCTTGCAACATTCTCCTATGTCCTTGACTGTTTTAGACACATCTCCTCCAAACAACCACTTATTAAACGGTTTTGATTTGTTAAACAAATGACTAAATTCATCCTTAACATCAGGTTTCATCAACTCTCTTCTTGTATGAGAAATCTCCTTATTGGCATGTCCAAAAAGAGCTTAATGAGTCCATGCAATCATCAAATATTGCTGAAATGTCATCTTTCTGTACCCCATCATTTTCAATCAACTTGTCTAGATTGTCAATAGCCCATCACAGTTCTCAGGTCTAGTAACCTTTCCGTCCTTCATTAACTCTCTAAATTTATCATCAGAAAATGTGACCCTAAAATTAATGACCAATTTGCTGAAAACATCACTGAAAAATATCAGTGATGTTTTCAGCAAATTGGTCATTAATTTTAGGGTCACATTTTTCACCTGATCTGAACCTTTTCTTCATATTTGTAAATCTGCTACCTTGATCATCATCAGCCTTCGGACGCTTGTTTGCTTCATTATTATTGTTATCATGAACCTCGTCTATGTCATAATCCTCATTCTCGTACTCGTCATACTCATAGTTCTCATCATAATTTTCACAAATATCGTCTATTCTTTTATTGACGTCGAATATCTTCTGATTAGTCTTCCTCTGTTCATCTCTCATATGATGAAGCATTTTAATGATCACATCATTACTGCTTTCTTGCGTGCTAACAACAGGTAAAATTTTTGCGCTAGCGTCCTTAATATTAACCCTGCTAGTAGTCGGCTTTGTCGGTGTTTTAGTGGCATTAATACCAGCTTTTCTCGTAACGGGAGCTTTACCTTTTACACTGTCTTCGTCAGTATCTGATTTGAGAAGTTCATCTTCAAAAGATTTGTGAGCTGTTCAGCTTTTCTTTGAGCATTGCGTAGGCCATTTACACTCCACGAGATTATAATCTCAAACCAAAACACATTGACAAACTTTTCAAAAATTATTATATTAATTCAATAAATAATGAGAGGCTGCGTTCGAAACAAGGACCACGTCCGTTCAGTTAGATAGTTGGCAACACATTGAGGATGCAGTTGCGCAGTACTATCTCATTTAGAACCGGAAGTAATGATGACGTAATAGAATTCGTAATAACAGCATTTGTTAGCGAAGTACCTAGTAATATTAGTACACATATAAGCAGGGTATTATCTGAACAAATAAAAATCACATGCTAGTGTTAGTGAAATTATACAAGTATTCAATAAGTTATTACAGGTTGTTTCCAGAATAGCATTCCGTCCTTGATGAGGAACTTAGTAAAATATACCTGAAGCACATGTTGTTTGTTTACAAATATATATTCGATTCTGGATTACACATATTTTATTCAAACCTTGTAATTATATTAATCATCTTGTTTAAGGCACAACAGGTGGAGGAGGTTTAGGACTTCTTCCTTTTCCTATATTTCTCCCTATATTGGCGATGATGATGATGATGCCGACGATGGGGCCTGGTGGATCCATTATGCCGCTGATGCAATCAGTGATGATGAGCCTCTCACCTGCTACTACGACACCTGCGCCTACCTCTACTCCTACTCCTATCTGTACGTATTTCTTATAACGTATCCACACATATTCCTATTTTAATGAATAATAATAATATTTGTGAACCATTCTGTTTAGGTATTTTATTTGTATTCGTTGAAATCGACATGGGGTCTAATGCTACTTGTTCTGTTAAAAGTATCTAATAACAGCTACAAATCATCCAAAATTTAATTGAAATTATGTCAGTTTGGCATCAACAAAACTAAGTGCATGTCAAAACGATCGACATAGAGGCTCACATAAGCTAATTGCACAAGATTTTAATCGTTTTACGAATCGGGTAACTGATATGATACCTCTCTCGTTTTACCATTTTATAGGTGGTACGTTATACATATGTATTATAGTTTGATTTTTTGCTTTTAATAGGGTTTAACGCCATTTTTATACATTTCAACTTATATTATGACGTTCAATTTTAGTTATAGGTGAAGAAGGAGTACCTAGTGACAACATTCGACCTATATGTCATATAAAACCTCGTTGCTTGTTAAAACGAAAAATTATTGTATAATTTCAGTTCAAAGTGGTGCACTAGTGTGCGAGAATGGAGTATTTCTTCTAGACTGTCCTGCTCCTTCAATGATAGCTATCTCGTCTGCCATCTATGGTCGAACCGAACCCGCTTCTGTTTGTCCCTTTGAGACACCACCATTGACAACAAATTGCCAATCAACAGCCTCAGATGCTATAGTCAAAGGTCTCTGCAATGGACAGCAACGATGCACAGTCACTGTATCTAACGCGGTGCTGGGAGGAGACCCTTGTGGGGGAACATTTAAATATTTAAACGTTAAGTATAGATGTGTTTAAAATTATATCTTGAAATAATTATGACTGCTGTTATTGTGGTGTTTTATTGATTATTAGTCCTAATAAGACGTGGCTTTCTATTTTACAAAATGTCGTGGAAAATCTTCATACGTGCTATCTTCTTCCTTTCGTTGTGCTTGTTCCTGTTGAATATTCTTTTTGAAACTAAAACAAACAAGTGGCCAAAACCGCTCTGCTTTCTATTTTTATCCATTGACAACAATTAAACATCTACAATTTATGATAAAATAAATTATTTTTTAACTTCCGGTCATTAACATGTAATTCCTTTACAACAATATACCATCCTCGACGCCAGCTTGTTTATCTTATTTCATTTATTACATGTACTTAATACTTCCTGCAATGAAACTACGTATGTTGCATTTTATTTAATTTGACGCTGAAGATGGATATATTGAACGTGTCCAGGGAGCAATATTACAGCTTTATTCAGGACAAGAACAAATTAGCAACAATAAATCAACTGGCAAGAGATGGACAGACGTGATAAACGTTGGACTGACATTTTGTCAGAGTGATCAGCTAAACATTGCATCGTTTTGAGATACGGACACATGTACTTTAAAATATATAAATGTGTTTTTGAAATCATGTCAAGGTAGGTAAACTACATACTACAGGCTTGATAGAACAGACACACGTACGACAGGAAATACGTAACACCTACACATAAACGAAATGTATCAGTTTTATGAATATCTTATTCATAATAGAAACAACATCAAATGACAACAAAGGAACGGTTGCATTATTATTTCATTTTGAATGATTTATGATTGACTGAATGTTTTTTAAACGTCCAGAGAGGAATTCGGCGATATTAGGGAGAAGAACAAGATAAAAAACAATAAAACAGCAGGAATAGGGATGGACTTACTGGATTGATTGATTGATTGATTGACTGGATGTTTGGAAGTCCGTTGAGTAGTATTTCAGCTATAATCAGGGCGGGAACAAGTTAACAAACAATACATCAAATGAAAAAGGGATAGGATGAGACACAGGGAACAAAATTTTGACTGCCACTGGGAAATTACTGAGTATTCGGTAGGATCGAAGAATTTAGCCTTTTGTAGTGGCTACAATGAGCCTACTCTTTTCTTTCCAAACATGTTGCCCACTATTGTCCGCGGTCAGTCTTTCCGTATTATGACCTGACAACCCCACCAACGAGAGGGTCTCCCCTTTCCGCCACCCGGGGACGCGCTAGGCTTCTCTGTGGGTCGAGCACTGGGACCCGTCCCAGTATGGTCCCAGGGACTAACTGGAGAAATAAGGAGCATTAGTAGGGACGAAATCTTTAAAAGGAGACTGTTTCGTGCAATGAGATTATCGCTTTCGAAACATGTCACTACGGTCCGCAAGTAGGTTTTCTGTATTATGAGTGAACACAACCGCAACAAAACATCCTCTCCTATCTGCCAGCAGCTGAAAAATCCTCTCCTATATCCCAGCAGCTGAAAAATCCTATCCTATCTGCCAGCAGCTAAAACATCCTCTCATATCTGCCAGCAGCTGAAAAATTCCTCTCCTATATCCCAGCAGCTGAAAAATCATATCCTATCTGCCAGCAGCTAAAACATCCTCTCATATCTGCCTGTAGCTGAGCTCGTTCTGTGGCAGCTGGCTACAAACTATCTCAGTTAGTTGGCGTTCTTTTTGGGGAAGTGGAAGGGTTTTTAAAGTGCTAAACACGCATAAATATCTCTCACATTTGCTTCCTTAAATGGTAAGCTATTTCTGATATAACTGATAGAAGAATATGAATTTATAAGTTCCAAACACGATGATGTGTAAATATTTGACAAAAATTTGAATTCTGAAACATGATTCAACTACCATTTACTCATGATTCTCTGTACATTAATTGAATTTTTAGGTGTTATGTACCACATTACATGTATATCCGCTGTAGCAGTCAAGTTAACTATTTGAAAGGATTAAAATATTCTCAATATAGGTTTAACTCTTTCGGAACATTAATTTTTAATTTGCACATGTCTGACTTTGGGTAAAATGTATTTCACGTATATTTTTGGAGGAAAATGTCTTTGACTTACAGATATGTAGGCTGTTATAGAAAAAACATGTATTATTGTTTAGGCATGAGGCATGTTCAGTAGATTATGTTAATAGTACAAAACAGTATCTCTTGTATCACCAGTTGTTTGTTAGTCTGTTTTAATTTTGATAATGGACAGAGTAATTATTATTACATGGAATAACATATGATATATATGTGCATCAGGGGAAACAATAGGTTTATATATATCACCTGAAGTCCTTGCACGTCCCTTTTATTATAGCGTGAAAAGAGCAGGCTTTGGCTGCTAAACTTCTCAAACAAGTGTTTGTTGCACCTAGGTTGATGTTATCTCTCCATAAATTCTATGGTCGTCACCATGACTTAATTGATCGCTATGGAAAATCAGTGTCTCAAATACGATCTGACATTTTTGCTGAGTCATAGGTAGTGATTCCTATTCCTGGATTAGACTTTTCCCTAGACATGACAATGAGTAACTCGACGGGTGTCTAATTAGAGGCAGGCACTGCTTACTCGTCCGGAGCTTCTGAGTGCACCCATGGATTTTATTGGGTTCGGGTTACTCTATTTCTGTTTTTTGTGTTTTTGGTTTTTGTTTTGCGTTTTGTCTATATCTGGATTTGTAACTGTCCCTTGACTTTTGGCTCTTGTTGTTCGGTCGATTTTCTTTGCTATTTGTCTTTGATGCAATCACTTTACGGATCTAATTAGCCGATTGACATAATTGTGTTTACTGGAGGATGTGCAGCTTGGAGATCTGCTGCGGATATGAGTACGTCCGGTACGAAAGTGGCCCAGACATTGCAAGAGCCACGGTGCTTTTCGGGAACAACGTCCCTATAACCGGGCAAGCCGGGTTCAAGAATATTAACCCGATTCAGCTCGAATACGGTGTCAACTCTCCGAGTTGTCTACTGGCCATGCATCTGAAGTGAGTTTTCCAATCTCTTAGAACCGAACAATTTTTAACTGCTGTTTAAGGAAACCAATTCCCATATTTCAGTCTAAAAGTTCTGCTTATAATATTTGCTACTTCCACCAGGATCTACTATGGCCTCATGCAGTCTCTTGATCCAAACTTCGATGCTCATCACGGCGGCTGTCCATCTTGTCAAGATGACCATTTGAATGGAATATAATATTCTCAATATAATGTTAACTGAACAAGATCATTAATATTTAATTGCAATATGTCTGACTTTGGGGAACATGTATTTCATGCATATTTTTGAAAGAAACGTCTGGGATTCACAGATTGTATAAGGCATGTTCAGTACATTATGTCAATGGTACAAAACATGCATCCCTCCTATCACCAGTTGTGGGAAGAATGTTTAATCAAAAGTGGCCCACTTCAATTCCCAGATTGGATCTTTTAAACCTCGAGAATAAGTCATAACCAAGCCTCTAATCATTTGCTTTACCCGATAAAGCTATTTGTTGGGGGAAACTGAAGAGAACCAGTTGCTACATAGTTTGATTTATTTCTAGCCCCTATACCCCAGTGTGATGACCGTTATGCAGATTAGAGTTGCTACGGTTCTCCACTAAAGTTCCCTTCATCATACGTAGGCACATTTTAACATTTTGGAGTTTAAACGTGTAATGCTCTTGCTTACAAACATGCGGTCGAGATGTACCGATAGTTGACAACCGACAGTGATGCCACTGACCTGGAGCATCCCATGATTTGAAGCCGAATGTGGCCCACGCAGTCTGAAAGGATCCGATCAGTTTTTAACCAGTCGAGCGCAGATCGAGAGCTGGAGAGGCGGGATGCGGCTTGCCTTAGTCTTCAGACGAGTTGATTTTGTGGCTCAAACATTTCGTCCCGCAAAGGACGTCTCCTTCTTGACTGGCTTGTTACCTGACATTAAGATGGGAATTCGTAAAAAACCATCGAGTGTTTGTTCGACTGTCAGCGACGAGTGATATATCGAGAGCCATACACCGGATGTATCATTAAAGATTTAGATTCAAATGGGAACTGCCTACGCGAAAAGTTGAAATCTTGTGGCTGACTACGCGGATCTACTCGCTTAGTTCTTTTAAAATTTATGTCATGATGCTTGACCACTATTGGACTAGTGTCTTCGAAATGATTTTACCACTCTCTTTGGGCTGCAAGCAACCCGCTTTTGGGAGAGGCCTTGATCATGACTTAGGCTCTCGGTCATTAAAGCAATTGACGTCATCAACAAAAAAGTTCCTTGCATCGCAAGTTTCTGCGATTAAGGGCTGGATTCTAAAAATAATCCCAGTTCGTTCATTATCAGCAGGTTGGTCTCCCAGACATCGCAGCGGCCAGAGAAGATACTAAGAGCGGAGAGGTCTAGTAGGGATCACATGCATGCTTTCTTTCCTTTACCAACCCAAAGCCACAACGTGCGTTCCAGATATCGATGTTCAACATTTCTTACATTTCTCATTTGTTGAGGTGTCCCCATTCGTATGTACTTTTATTCCGTTCAGTAATATTACTATGCGTGTACAACTGTCGCAGATTTTTTTCTCCTTTGCTTTATATGTTTATATCATTACATGATATTTCTGTTGTTTATAAAGCTTTAAGTTATGGTTTTTCTTGTTTGTTTGAATGGTGTTTTAACGCCACTTTCAGCAATTTTTCAGCTATATCATGGCGTCCAGTTTTTATTGGGGGAGGAAGCCGGAGTACCCGGAGAAAACCCCCGACCTGCGGTAGGAAAACTGGCAATCCTTGTCAATTAAGATTGGAGTCGAGTACACCCTGCCTGCAGTGAGAATCGAACCCGCAATCTCAGTGTTGACAGACCACGTGATCAATAGTAGACGAACTACATTGACCACTCGGCCACCGAGGCCCCTTTTAAGTTATGGCAGTAACAACATGAACATAACTCAAACATTGCTAACTAGACCGTTAACATTACTCAGCGGCAGACACAATACAATTTTGCCGAATAACAAAGTCGTTAATAAGTCATAGAAGCCGGAGTGTTCTGTTTGTAAGGCGACATTCCAGCAGCACTTGCATATGGAATATACATTTCACAATTGATGAGGTACTCAGGAGCCTGTATAAAGGGTGTCTTCTCTCAGATGAGCTGCAAAACCAGTTCACAAGACTGAAGTCGTCACTTCGAAACTTTTACGGCTTCCTTAATTTCACGTTATGCTGTATATATGCCGTGCTTTCATTAAATAATCCAAAACTCACATGTAGGTGACTACGGTTATTGCGTCAGCTACATTTGGTGACTACGGTTATTGCATCAGCTACATTTGGTGACTACGGTTATTGCATCAGCTACATTTGGTGACTACGGTTATTGCATCAGCTACATTTGGTGACTACAGTTATTGCATCAGCTACATTTGGTGACTACGGTTATTGCATCAGCTACATTTGGTGACTACGGTTATTGCATCAGCTACATTTGGTGACTACGGTTATTGCGTCAGCTACATTTGGTGACTACGGTTATTGCGTCAGCTACATTTGGTGACTACGGTTATTGCGTCAGCTACATTTGGTGACTACGGTTATTGCGTCAGCTACATTTGGTGACTACGGTTATTACGTCAGCTGCATTTGACTTGACAACAATCTGAGTCTACCTTGACATATACTAATTGACAATGAAGGTCGGTTGAGAACCAAAATTTAAGAGAGGATTTTTATTATTTTATTTGGAATTTGCCGATTTTTGTGGCAACATTCCATCACCACCTGTATAAATAAAACGTTTCAAAATTGATCAGGAAATTGTACTCAGGAGCTTCTATTTCTTATCTTGATTTCTTTGATAGGTGGTGTCTGCTGACTGAAAAGCTATTTCAACCTACTTAACCAGGTGTTGACGGTAGCAAAATTGAAGTCGTCAGAAAATTTTACGGTCCTAATCGTGACTAGCTTCACTTTTACGAATATCTGTGTCACATATGCCCATTGATTTTTTCCGTCTGTGGTAGCCATCTTATCTCCTTCCGCCTGGATTATTACAACATCCTGATATACTAAATACCGGATTTCAACCTCGCTGTCACGACGGGTGCAATGATGGAGCAGGAGTTGCTTACCTTTCCAGAGCACCTAATCCTCGGTTTTTATTATGTTTCGTGTCACTCCGGTTTTGCTAATTTTATTGTCTTTTGTCTTTTTGATTTGCTGTTGTTCCCTCTTTTATTCAATCATGTTTTTGTGTGTCTTTGAATTACAATCTAATGAAGACATCTGGCCGTCCCTGCTTTTGACAGTTATATTTTAAATGCCCTTTTAGTTATTTTGACACTTAAGACACATGCATCATTTGAATATTTTATATGATTTATTATTAGTATAACTCGTGTCTCTGCATTTCGGAAGTTAATGATAAAGAGATATACAGCGCGTTTTGGGGTGACGGATAAGGAAGGCAATTTGGGGGTTCGTCAGGTTACATTATGGAAAGCCTAACTGTGGACCACAGCGGGTACCTTGACTAGTGTGTAATGCTCCTTGAACGATAAAGACCTCATTTGCAGATTTAAAAATAGAGTACGCTCGTTGTAGTCGGTGTAAAAGTCCCTAACAAATACTCCATATTATTTCCATCACAGTCAAAATATTCTTCCCGTTGTCAAACCCTTTCTCCATTGATTTACAATTTGAAAACTCTTTCTAGTCCCAAGTAAAGAAGAAATTTTGTTCGCTGAACGTTAAGCAACAATTTATCAATAAATTAGAAGTAATTGTTACACTCTTGTCATAGTAAATAACATTAGATTGTTTTAAAAAAAAATCATTGTTTTTCCTGGCTCACATGCTTTCATATCTTCTTGCATATGTATTAAACTTCGATCAACACTCAACTATATGAAGTATTATACAAATATATGTATATTATTATTATAGTATAATAAATATAATAATATTTAAAGCAAGGTTGCTACAATATGACACTAATGTTTAAATACAGAAACATCAGCTGAAATAAAACAAAATTATGATCATACTTAGTTTTAAAATTAAGGGAATTATAATACAAGACTTTGGTGTCGGTAAGATGCCTCATTATATCGCAATAGCTTAACATCAACTTAAACAATTTGATCTTAAGCCATTGCAAACAAGGAAGTAAAAATCATGATTTATGACTTATTTACGTTTCTATGTAATTCTTAAGATGAAAATGGTCTTTCCATCTTACTAATAGGAAACTGAGCATTAACATCGTATATATTATGCTGAATTTAAATGATTTGACACGAATTAAATTAATTTAAGCATACAAAATTCTGGCAGTTGACTCCTATTGATTTATTTATTTGGTATGGTATGGAGATTTTGATAAAAATTTCATAAGGTTAATATAACTAGATCTCGAGCTTATAATGTTGAGATGGTAGGTGGTATGATAACAATCGTTATAGTCATAGGTTAATGTGACCAGGACCTTGAACTTATAATGTTGAGACGATAGGTTGTTTGTTAACAACGACTACGGTCATTAGGTTCATGTGACCAGGACATTGAACTTATAATGTTGAGACGGTAGGTTGTTTGTTAACAACGACTACGGTCATTAGGTTCATGTGACCAGGACCTTGAACTTATAATGTTGAGACGGTAGGTTGTTTGTTAACAACGACTACGGTCATTAGGTTCATGTGACCAGGACCTTGAACTTATAATGTTGAGACGGTAGGTGGTTTGTTAACAACGACTACGGTCATTATGTTCATGTGATCCAGGACCTTGAACTTATAAGATAGCTTATAATGTTGAGACGTTAAGTGGTTTCTACCAAAATATTTAAGAGGCGTATGAAAGATAACAATAACCAGAGGAATGGAACAAGACATCTTTACAGGAAATGGGAAAACCAGGAACAAGCATAATTACAATGCAGTAAAATAAAATAAAATTTCATTAAATTTCATTGTGCTTAAAGAGATTTTTATGCAATGTTCACATAATTTTGACAGCTCAATAAGGAACAAGAATACCTCATTTTTGTAGGAAAGTGAAAACAAATACAGATTTCGGCTTATGTGCTGTTTCTCAAAATGGTCAGTCCTCTAGGATTTACACGCTGGATTGCCTGCATCAATTTGAATTTAGTTGCTGGTACTTGTTTCTGCTTCCACTATTTCATAATATCAAGTATTTGCAAAAACATGTCCTTGGGATATCTCACCACCGTTTCTTCGTAATGGTTGAAATCAAGATCTAGTTCAATGCATATATGAAGAGCACAATTTCCTATTTGTCGTGATAACTTATATAGAACATCGTCACTTTTCTAACATTCTGGTTCAGCAATATCTAAATAATGTGAATGCAAACAATACACAAGTCGCCTAAACGAATTGAACAAGTACTACATTAATAAAATGCTGTTCGTCTCCAAACTTCAGCAATTTACGCGTTTTACACAACATATTATTGAATAAAGTAAGGACAATTATTACAGTGATAGCAGTGCAACTTCAATGATGGTTCTGAATTTGATCCCCATGGACCATTATTATAGTGAAAGCAGAGTAACTTCAATGGTGGTTCTGAATTTGATCCCCATGGACAATTATTACAGTGAAAGCAGAGTAACTTCAATGATAGTTCTGAGTTTGATCACCATGGACAATTATTACAGTGAAAGCAGAGTAACTTCAATGATGGTTCTGAATTTGATCCCCATGGACCATTATTACAGTAAAAGCAGAGTAACTTAAATGATAATTCTGAATTTAATCCCCATGGACCATTATTACAGTAAAAGCAGAGTAACTTAAATGATAATTCTGAATTTGATCCCCGTGGACATATTAAACTGGTGATATAATAGTCCATCATGGAGCACTTCATCACATTATTGTTCTGATGTAAATTGAATAGCATATTTGTTATCAGTCACAACCATAGTGTGAAGTGCGGCATAAGGATGTTTGTACCTAACACTATTTCAATCTTCAATTGCGATGTCAAGCAAATAAACAGTAAACTAAAAACTGTTCAATACAAAATGTTGTGAAAAGAATGGCGAGATGTTGCACGAGAGAAATCAACGATCTAAACTGATTAATGATGTCACAATTATATACGTATATGTACCTGCAGATGCAGAAAACGTAAAAAGGGAGTGATCTATTTTAGTGTTAATAAACTTATAAAAAAACTGCAAACAATTAATGTGATGTATAGCTGGACGTGATTTATTTCAAAACTCCTTCCAGAAACGCCTATTGCTAGAATATTGAGGCGATTTAAACACAAAACACAAATTCGAATTATTTTATGTCCATTTACTGGTAAATACGTGTATCATGATTCAAAGATAGTGTATCGTCTGAAACGACATTTAATAATAAGAAATAATTGCAGCGGGATTTATGTAGTAGTGTGTTACTTACCAAACAAATTTGTCTTTTCTCGGAATATCTGAAATCAAGATTGTAAAAGTGTACTGTTGTAAAACATGTGTCATTCATAGAGCTTTTACTAGAATGATAACTTGAATGAGTGTATTTAAACAGGGACAATAATATGTTTGTTTGTTTGAATGGTTTTTAACGCCATTTCAGCCATTTTTCACCTATATAATTGCATCCTGTTTTTATAGGGGAAGTAAGCTGGAGAAAACACAGAACCTTGTCAATAGCAATTTAAGGCACGAACACCATGCCCATAGTGAAACTCGAAGTTGCAATTTTAGTGTTGATCAATAGTAGATAAATTAAACGTAAACACTCGGTCACCGAATACAAAATAATTTTAACCTGTAAACAACTGAAAAAGGGTGTTCATGAAATGAATTATGTAATATTGGACGTCCTGTACAACAATACACAAACTGTATCAATGAAAGTATAATCGTGTTTATCGTCATTATCATAGCAACATAAAACATGTCAAGAATAAATAGGAATAGAACCTTAAACACACACTCAAAATTATTTGTGTCGTACAATTAACAATTGGTATTGGATGCATACCTGACACATGTAATGATCAGCATCTTTCATTTCTTTAATAGCTATAGCTAAGTCTCCAAATGTTCCTTCAGATAGATTTCCCATTTGTCTTTCTTGCCATTTATATAAAGCTTTAAAATTAATAAAAATCGATTCAGCTCCTGGATGTTGTTCCTTTATAAATTCCAATTCGTTTGCGCTCGTTCCCAGAAGGATAAATAGCTCCCGACATTTAGTCATTGTTATCTGTGAAGCCAGTCTAACCAAGTGTTTAGCTGTTAGACATTTCTTGTGTTCATCTTCAGTAAGTCCTAAGAAAAGAGGTGATCTATGTTAATGCCAGACAAATTTGAAAAATGATACTAAATTATGTTTAAAATTAAATATGCTATACGCTATAATAAACTACATGTTGGTTTGTTGACAAACATTTCACATGAAAAAGATTATAATACAAAAGGCGGATAAAATTCGTTACCTTCTCTATTAATAGGTCAGATTTATATTCATATATATTGTTTTCTTATCATAATTTATGTTCGGATTGTCACTTTTGAGTAAAACAATGTGTGATATACTGCGTTTGTTGTATAAAGTTACTTACTCAGTATGCACTTAACTTAGCTTATAATAAAATGCGCACCTTGATGTTTAAAAAATAAATTTGAAAATGCTACCTTATCGAATATCCAATAGAGAGGATATTTGCAAGCATGTGGTTTGCTCTTCAAACACGTCCACCCGTCATTTTCTTTAACATAATTTATGCAGGCAACACAAGGAGACTTTTTGCAGACAAAACCTACTTGCATTTCAAATAAATATGATACTCCTTTTTGCTCTGTATATGTACCAAATCTACTGTAGTAAAAACGTAGAACGTACTCCAAAGCCTTTGTGAGACATTCCTGTATACCTGCTGCAATGTCTGGTGAAATTGAAGTCAGAGTGTTTGTGTGTGATAGATAAACAATAATCTGTTGTCCTTGACTTATATCCTGTGTTCTCGTCAATCCATAAAACTGCCGACTGATGAAAAAGGCAGACCCGTTCTTCTTTGTCTTCTTTTAAAGGCCAAATACTAATTGCAGCACCAATAAGCTTGAACGACAAAGCTGAAGGGACAGCGGAAATGTAGACTAAACAGATTGTTCTTTTATCAAATGTTTCGTCGTTTCAAAAAGTATCAGTACATTCATTTGTCTTTACAATACATGGTACCAGAAACTCCGTAGAATGACTATTTTTTACACTTCCGTAGCTCCTGCGTTCCACAAGAATATCCAGGTGAATCAGTACGGCCATTACGAACATCTTTACCTCGTCATTTGGCATAATCTCGTTGAACAGGGGTTGTGACCACAGTTTGAACAGGTTTGCCTTTGACAGTCGTCCGGTTTCATTCATGTTTTTTAGGATTTTGGACAGATCGTTGTTTTTTGGCCAGAACATTTTGTCAGCTAAAAACGAGCGCAATATATTCACGAATGTCGATGGTTGTGTTACAATAAATTTATCGAGGCCTGATTGATTGAAGTACATAATTTTTCCAATAGAATGTTGGTTGCGCAAAAATTCTTCTAACGCCTTTTCACTGAGAGCTAGATCCGCATTCATTTCATTTACATCAAGTAAGTATTTTCTTGTAATAATGTTGAAATTTTCAGACCGGAGTTTCACAATTTGAAGCTCTAGTGGAACCCAAGCTATTGGTCTTGGTTTCCCCCAGGATGGTTGCTTGAATGCTATTTCCACCAGTTTGTCAGAAAGTGCTCGGATTTCTTTGTCGCTCTTGTCAGTGGCATTGATAAAATATACTCTGTCATTGGTAATATGTTGATGTTTGTCATGGCTACTCAACAACTGAGTTATTTCCCTTTCAAATTCTTCCCTCCTAGTTTTTACTTCTTTCCGTATAAAGGGGAAACAATAGAAGATTAAATGTAGGTAATGTACATGTAATTTACTAATAATGAATGGCAAATCAGTATTCCGTATATTAAAAGCAAGAAATGTTTGATTTAAAATTACTACTAACTCATTCCAGTCTATATATGTAAAATACATGCACTACAAATACGTAACTCTGCTACAGGACGTCCTGAATATAGCTGAAATATTGCTTGCTGGACGTTAAACAACAAACAATCAATCATGCTACTGGTGCATATATAATAGAGAAATTGTTGTAATTGATAAAATGTTTTATTTGTTATTCTTACATCTGATTAACCATTTATAACATTCGCGTAATACATTGGCCTAAAAACAGCTATCTGAAATGTATATGACGTGTAAACTTGTTAAATTGCTTAGGCTACGTAATAAACTACAAATAATGTTACGTATGTTTAATATTAAATCATACTGGTTTCAAAGCCGTGGAATTTTGACTGCAAACAAGTTAATCGGTAGTCCAGATGCATGATATGTCTTGCCTGATGTACGAATACAACGGTTTTCGATATAAATGTAACATCTGTGCAGATAGCATTTTATAGATGTCATGATACACCTACAATAGTCTTTCTTAGTCTTGAAATTGTAAACTGTAAGACAATGGTGATCAATAGAAAAAAATACATCTTCGTGTAGGATTATCAATTGTTCCTACCTGACTGAACGAGTCGCTGTGTGTTGCTATGAAAAGTTTTGAGGTAAAAAGTTATCTTCTTCCGTGCAATACGTTAGAATTGAATTTACCAAATGAATCAAAATGGCTGGAATATATAAGTCAACAAATTACATTGAAATAATTTTTGCTATTTATTCGAATACTTGCCGAAATTAATGCAGGCAAACCATATAACATATATCAATAATCTGGTTATTTTTCTAGTAAAATAGCAATACAAAAACTCGACATAATTACCTTAAATAGGACATCTTTGTTTACCGGATACTACCTATGACTTTGACCATTTAACAGCACAAATCGCCAAACTTATGACACGAAATAAATTATACTGTTCAATATAATCGACATAACGTCTACGATAGCATCCAAATGTAATGTTACAGGTGCAGCAATTGAACTAAAAATATGTCTTATTGTTTCATTATGTTTTAACAATAGTCCATATTTTGTATATTTGAAGTAGATTACAATTCTTACAATGTTTAATTATTTCACTTATTTAAAGAACTGCATGCTTGGGATGCCTTTCAAAACGCAAAAAGAGGAGCTTATTCGTGTAAAACATATAATGGTAGTTTTTTTTTATCAGTTTATTCTTATTTTTAAATTATTGTATTGATCTTTACTTTGTTATCGTCCGGAATATTTTGTAGCTTAAAAAATACTCAGTAGCTGTGAAGAAAACATTTTAATGCCATAACTGTGTACTTACATTTTGATGTCATACACTCTTGGGGATACTCCTTCAGTTGCTCTGTTAGCTTGTATCTGCCATCAAACATCAACATGAAGGAACCGTTATGCTGAATAAACAGCTGATGTGTCATGTCATACGATCTTTGCCCTCCAAAATCTACCAAATCGGATGGCGCAATCTTAATCTTGTACAGCCCAGTCCGAATTTCCTTTAAAATTTCATCGTGGAGTGTGTAATGTTCTAATCGAAGCATCTTAACTGTGACGGATTCAAAAGGGAGTACAGCTGTTTCCTCGACATTGACTTTTGGCAGAATTTTACAGGAGTGTAGAGCATTATCGGACTCTACAGCTTTGACAGTGTTGTTAGTGGACACAGATAGTGCCTGTAAAGATGGGTTGCCAAGAAGAACTTTACCAAATACACTTTGACTAGCGGAACCTAATAAGATTACAAAAAAATATGTTAAAAATTAGCATGATTAACATACATTTTCAACTAAATAGTTCTGCTTGAATAACATGTCCTGCTGTATAAATTGGTTCTTAACCTTGTCACAATTTATAATTTCTGAAACATTACATTATTACATATTTACACTCCTTGTTTACCTTGTGGTGTTACACGCGACTATGATCCTACGATGTAATTATTTGGTCTCTATTGTTATAGTTATAGAAATCCGTTCGTTCAATGTTGAAGTTTACCGTTATTATTTATGGTTTTAATATTTCACTCGTAATCACATTTCTCATCTTAATCGTATTTATAAACTATGCATACACTAATTTTTTTCAGTTACCTTCCTTTAATGGGATCATCAACTTCTTTTCCAGATCAATGCCGTTTCTGCAGAAGTAAATATGTAGACCATCTGTAGATTTCCATATAGAAAGGAAATCTTCTCCAATAAGCACACTAGCTAAATATTTTTGCCTACATTACAAGCTCCTGCCAGGTATGTTCGGTTTTCATAGGAGTTGTAATAACCACCAGACATAACATGGGCTATATTATTAACGTCATTTAACCAGGAAAAACCTATAAAGAAAACCTGTTTGAGAGTAAAGTAGGAACAAAACTCGATAAACTTTATATATAATCACATTATAAAAACCTAAAATAAATAAAATTTTTATTACTCGTAGAAGATATCATTTGTTTTCACAAAAACAAGGTTAGACCCTATTAATCTTCGTTTTCAGACGAATATCGAAATAACTAAAACAATTCTATTAACTCTCTACTAATTATAGTTTTACTTCTATTATTGTTACTAGATTCCGACCTGAAAACAATTATTCAATAGATAACCTCTCAGTTATCTGTCAGAGAAAAATCCTGATACTGAATCATCATCTGCGCAATGATGGAAACATTTCATATACTGTTTACCTTTGATAGCGTTTGCTGAAGCGTATTTTTGTATACAAATACATAACAATAACTGAACTATGATTAATAGATACCCCCACACAGCTGTATGTATACCTTCATCCATAGTTGTTGTCTCATGATTAGGTTTTGACTTCTTTGCCGAGCTATGTTCTATTTCGGGGTTTTGCTGGGATATATTTGTCTACAAAAGTAGTTACTATTGTTGGTAATACGTGATTGGAATGCACATATATGCATACATACGTACGTACAACAGTTATTTGCTTGTTAAAAATAGTTTTTTTGCCTATTTGAATTCTTTCGTTATAGTGCTGAATAAGGCGTTTCATGGTTTGAACATGATTCATAGTTAATTCTGATTATCTCGGTAAGGTCAGCATCAAAATTTAAACCCTTACAGTTTCCGATTGTTGCATAGCATTTTTGTGGCATACTCTTTTTAATATTTAAAATAAATTGATAATTGATCAAACCAATCAAGTTCTTCAAGCGTTTTTTATAATGATTCACAGGTACTGTCGATAATAATAGATGTGTCATCTGCAAACTTGAAAAGTTGATGTTCTGTTTAGCACTCTTTAATTCCTTAAATTTTTATTTCCTTTAATTTGTAATGCCCTAATATCTACAGAGAGAATAGTTAAGTGAGGGAAAATGTGTCCCCTTGTCGACAACCTCCTCCGATCTCAATAAACTTTTATGATTAACATCCTGAATTAAGGCACATTTAATATTTTTATAAAAAGCATGTTTCCAGTCAATATTGTTTCTCCAGTTGTTTATTACTCATTTTTGGAAAATGTCCATACCAGACGACCAAGTGATTATAAAAAGTTATTCAATTCCATAGGGGATACAAATTGTTTCGTACATTTTCTTACAATAATAAGTGACGTCACAATGTGTCCTTAAAGACGTCGCTAGCAAAGAATAACAGTCATAACAAAGTTTTCAGCGACATATAAATTATTCGTAAATGTGTTAAAAAATATAATGAATTTTCGCATCCTGATTACTAAAATTATGATCACTCATGCAGAAAACCATTCCGATTTAACTCTTGTAACAAAGAATTTTTCAAAAAATTTACGTTTTAAAATCTTGATGTAAATAAAAGGGTTTGATGAAATACATGACTGAAAAAAAATTGTTTAAAAAATGAAAACTCATTTAAAATTGCGTTAACAGATTTTCTTTCAGTTCTTGTATATTTCATACGCATTATTCAATGTTCCTACAATATAGACTCTAGAAGAAATAAATTATGCCTATAAACCATTAGCATCTGGGATGGTAATTAAACCTTCTTAAGTGTTCTTTTCATGTACATTTTATTTTCTTATACCCATCCCACTTAATCCGTTAGCAGTATATCGCCATTTACAAACGTCTATAATCTGGATTTAATTATAACATATTTCTCTCTTTAATGATTTCAAATATTTTCTGTTTTTACGCTCCCTAGAGGTAAGTTGAATTAACACAAGTGGAATCGTCTTTTTTGTAATTAAACACAAACACATATATCTCTAATCAAAAAGAAGAAACGATAAACGTATTTTTATATACTAATGATTTACATGTTCCTTGTACATGTAAGTAGTTATAACAATCAATATCTAGTTTTAGTACAAGATTAAAATCGCCACAAATTTCAAACTGTTCATGTCCAAAGTGATCAACGACATAATATAAGGATAAAAATTTGAATTGACATGATTTGGTCCATGGTCCATGTTTGGAACTAATGCAAACATCATATTATTAGTATGCAAGGAAGTTCCCTTAGGTATAACATCTTTCTAGTGGTATTTTAAATTCAAAATTTTCCAGTAACACTAAACCATGTGTATATGAAGAACAAATATGAGTCAACTTAGCATAACAACAATCACTATATTATCTCACTTTCTAATAGGAAGTACTTTATTGTGTGGTGTGTACACAATATTTGCCGAAAATCTTATAATGAAACATAAGGTAGCTGAGCTGCTACCCCTTGCTTATAAATAAGTTTTTAAAAGTTCATGATAATTGATAGATATGAAAATTTTTCTTTTAGTAAATCAAAATATATACCCTGAGGCGATTATGTGTATTTTCGTTTAAGGAAGTAAATACTATTTACTATATATTGATTTCATTGTCAATGATACTAACACTGCCTTGTGTGTAGATAAGTGTAAAATTAGAGATATATAATTTTGGACCTCATTATAGATTAATCAAAGTCTTGTGTTAAATACATATTGTATTTGTACTGTACTAACAAGTGATAATGATCTTTTTCCATACTCCTATTGCATAGTATAAAGCTGTATTCAGTATTTTTCCATCACCGACTTTTTATAAATCTTAAATATTGACCTTGAATGTAGCTCCACTCAGTATAACATAAACATATGTCCTACTTTACCTCAATACTTCTGAAGTCTTAGTTGGACTTTTAGGTCAAAGTAAACTTTTCTGTACTTTGTTATGTGTCTGTTTCTATTGTCCTCCTAACGCGCAATCTCCGCGCAAAGGATTCTGGGTATCCTATACGTCAACCACAATCACCTCTGCCATACCATTGGTTGACATTGTGAGAGATATCTCTCATGACGGATAAGCTTCGCGTACAAACGCATTTATTTCAATGTAAAACTATATCAAAAGTGTATAAACAGACTATATAAAAATAAATAAAATCTCATATATTATTTTACAAACATTGTTCTTTGTTTGCAAACGTCACGGGCAGACGACAAATGTAGTCCAGCAGTAAATGGAGGATGACGTGTGGCAGAGGTTATATCTGGGAACCAGTTATGTTCTCTGTGCCGGAGAGTGCCTAACGCGATGACAAATAGCTTCCATAGACAACTAACACTATTTAACATGCATGTACTGTTTAACTACCATTTAATCGTTTATTCACAGCAACCCGTTGCACAGATGTTGAAACAAACAAATGAAATTTTCATTGAAAACAACTTTCTGCTATATACAGGCTAGAGATAAAAGATACTGATTTAATAAAAATAAAGAACCTATGGTGGCATATATCTGCCCTTACTTGTCACATAATTAAGTCTACATTATTTGTGGTTTCGGATCAAACGAGCCTGTGAAACGTTCATTTTTGCAATGGTTCCAAGGCTGCCTTTAATGCAATGCAATCTCCTGTTGTAGGTCAATTTGTCCAATGAGAGCTTTATGTTGTATGTTACTGACAGCAAAGTTCAGGTATGATGTCAAACAAACACTGCTAATGTCATACGCAATATTGCTGAAATTGTTGTTTGTAGTGGCTCAGTAATGGTTTAGAAATTAGTCCGAGAATCCTCTGCGGTCCAACGCCTTTTTTTGCGTGGGACGTCAGAGAGGTCTCCATAAGCAAAACAGCAAATTTTGCGACACCGGTCTGGGTCGGCACATTTCATCGTGTCAGATTAAAAAAAAACATTTTCATCCAGTTAATCTATATATAATTCGCTTCTTTAGATATTTTTATTAGATATTAAAAATGTGTCATTTAACTTTATGTTTGACCTCATAACTTTAGCATAATTTAAATGTGGAGTGTAACAGCAAGATATTCTAGAAACTAGAGAAGTGCCTCATTTTGACGATCATCTACTACGTACGAGACCCATCTGGAATATCCTTGGTCGTCATGTATCTGTTAGTAAAAGTAGACCACGCATTACATCAGTAAAGGCAAGAGTTATCACAACAGCAAATTCGTCCTTTATTAGCAGTCATACGTCTGAATATAATAAAATGTCATTAGGATACAAAGGTTAATACAAAATTCTACGCCAGACTCGCGTTTTGTCTAATAAAGATGCTCAAACCTGTAGAAAAACCTTAGAACTAAATTAATTGTCAAAATTTTAATGGCATTACGTTTAGACAATAACTTACTATAAGATACTCTCAATATCACAACTTTCTAACAGTCCTGAACAGTGCTGACCTTTTTGTCAAGGTTTGACTGTTGTCCAATGTGAATCATCTAGGCCAATTGTTTTCACAACAGCACATTTTGACGCAACACTGGTATCTTTGCCTTAACAAAATTGTGTGAAAATTAAATAGGGATATTTTTAATGATCTTTATTAATATGCACTTGCCAATGCTCTTATTTAGTAGAAAATAATTGTATGTTAGCTGTATGTTTATGAACAATTGAATCTCGCTTATCCGCATCGAGTGTTGCAATAGTTCCTTTCATTACTTGGGTAAAAAAGCATGTTTTACTCCTCGAAACATTTATTTTGTGCTACGAAAGAACGCAGCAATCGCACTTCTGAAGCTTAAGAAGCTGAACTAGGAAAAACCAATCACTTAATTAAATCAATGACATGTTCTTCCAACGACCTGTTTTTATAATTAGACGTTTTCTGAATGGCTTGCGGCGATATTTTGTGGCGTTTCTGCACACAACGAATCTAAATAATCGTTGTTTTCGTATTTGACAACGTATAACTATTAGATAACTATTAGAAGTTATAAATATACTGATTATAATTTGATCAATTGATGACCAATTAATAACTTTTTTATCACTGACGATTGTTAGTACTAAATTCCAGATAAAACTGTAAACATAAATTGTTTTAGAAATCAGCTTATTGTAAAATCAGAATAAAAGTTGTATGTATATAGTGCTGACTGATTCATCGTGTATTACAGTTATGTCAAATTCTTCTAAAACAGTTACATAAAATTTGGTAAGTAAACAATATTTATATTTGAATCATCCATAAATAGTATGTCTGACGTATCTCACAGTAGTCCACTCATCTGTACATGTATTCTGCTATAAATTCCTTCTTCAAATAGATAGTTGTATTGATTTAAAGTTTATATATTACCAGAAGGAGACCTTACCTTTATTTTTTGGAAAAGTAGCTATTCTAAGTACGTTGTTGATGTGTTAAATCTAGTGACTCTCTTAACCAAAATAAGATAAAAAATTTATATAAAGATTAAAAATTATCGACTATGCATGTCAATCTCTTACAGCAATTAAGTGTATAAAGTGAATGTGTAATGAAACAGTTCGGAAAAGACAACTTTCTTAAGTATTGCTGTAACATTTTTTTCAGATTCTTCTTAGAAGTTCAGACTCTTGACGCCAGAAACCTGATTTTAACCGGCTGGCGAGCAATAGCTAAAAGTTGAGATATAATTACGAATCCGAATTAGGACAAACACATACAACAAGGACCAAATCAAATGACGTAATAACAGAAGTGAGTACCCAAAGTCTAATAAAAGCCATGAGTGCACTCAGGTGCTCCTGTCGGGTAAACATTGCCTGCTTCTAATTAGACACTCGTGTAATAACACATTGTCGTGTCTAGAAAAATGTCAAATATGGAAAACGTAAAGACTGTATATGACTTAGTAAGATAGTATTTGAGAGATGGATATCACATTATGACCAAATAAGTAATGATGACGGCCTTTTAATTTCTGAATGAATAACATAGGTACAACAAACCTTTATTTGGGTAGTTAAGTAGTAATCATCAATGAGCGGACTAGAAGTTGTAAAATATACACACCAAAAACTGGAGCTACTGGAATCGTGCTATCGATGAACGGAAAGTTGACAATTGGTAGGATGACGTCAACACGTTTGTCGTAGACGCAGCGATGTTATGGCAATAATTTTAAAATACCTAAATTGCATGCTGCTATTTAGGCCAATATTTTAGACATTTTGTTCGCAATACAGTTATAGAATCATCCCTTTTCTTCTGTCAAGAAACAAAACATTTTATTCCATTAATTTACGAAGAAAATAGACACGTGACCAAGCAGAAGGGCGGTAGCTTACGTTAAATTCTAATGGATGATGAAATTGTCTTCCCTTGTAAATAATTATTAATACTTAACTAAGTGCCGCAACAAGACTATACCTTATCTAAAAATTTTTTGTTTTTTTTCACAACAAATATTACCTTGATTTGCATATATTACACACATTTCGTTCGATAAAACCCAATAAAAGTACGTCTTTTGTCCTTGTTGTGCTATTTATTTGAATATCTATTACACGAGAAACCTTAATATGTATTTATCATGGGACTTGGGAAATTGCCCCGAATGACTGCCCCCTCAATGAAAATTCACTGCATAGGATAACTGCCCCCCTAGGACAATTTCCCCACATCCATTTGTCATGTTTTTAAGTATATTTAAAAAATTTTAATCACGAAAGTCCTAATAAGTTATTAACATCTCTGTTACCATAGTTGGGTGCCAGGTTGAGTATGAGGATTGCAGTATCTTGTTTTTTTTTATCTGTGTGATGACTTCCCTTGATGTGATCTGGGTGAATTGTACCTGGTGTAATGACTGTTGACGCTTCAGTTTCCAAGGAAGTTCAAAATGTTTGGATGACGCGAAACAATCAATTACTGGAAATTATGATGCTACTGTTTAATATGGCAAGGCTGAAACATAGGTATCTACATTGGCGTCCGCCCGGTCTACCACTGTAGTTATCTTCAAAGTGTATCATGGCAGCCATCACCTATTGCTTCTACAAGAGACTGAAAGGCCTCTGCAACGTCATTAAGGTGGCAACAAGCTAGACTTGGAATCATTTTCACAGAAAAGCTTAAGTCAGGGTCTGTTGTAAACCTGGGACCTGGACAATTCTGTATATACACTAGGATGGGCGAAAGAAGCTTTCATTGATGTCAGCTTATGGAAAAACGTTGCACAAATCTCGAAGGTAAACCATTAATGATCTTGGATTTAGTGTTGGTTTTAAGTTAAGTAGCTGCTGGAAGAGTTAAATGTCATATTTCTTGTTGGTAAGGAGTGCATTCACACAAGGATGTTGTCTACCAAAACATGTAATGTGTATATCTGGTAAAATAACTCTGGTGCTGTCTTAAAAGTACCATCAGCAAACCAATGACCAGTTTAAATCAAGATTCGTTTCTGTGAAGAATATAGGCATTCTGTTTTTGGTGGCACTATCCAAGAGAAGAAATGGTTCATCTATGTGTGTTACTGTGAACTCATCGGGGATCTCAAAGGTAATTATATCCGGAAAAGCAGTCGGGTTGTAAGCATCTTGCATCAACGATAAATCAATTCGCAATGTAATGTATTTTAAGTCACGCACCATATTTTTATATGGTATTGCTATATTTAAAAATCCTGCATGTGCAATTGAAATAATATAGACTACTTTCTGTAATTTATAAATAACCCGACACAATTCCCAATAGTACTTATAGTCAACGTTAATGTTTACTCCAGAAATAAACTAATAAACAGCAACCTTGCTACACAAAATCTATAATGAAGACTGCATCATGAACAAACAAACTAGTAGAGTAGAAAATTTTGTTAGCAATAAATTCATGATTTCTGCAAGGTTTCTTGTTGTAAACAACAAATACAATGTCATGTTCCAATTCTGCTGTATCTTTATTAAATAATAGTATTCACATTCAGTTGATGAATTCTAGAACCAAGACTTACACGTGTTCCGAGACAAGGAAGAAAATTTGCATCGTATTCGCATTACGATATTGAAAATGTAACATCTTATGTATTAAAAATATCAAAGTTCTGACTAAGTACTTATTCGACGCTCAAGGCAATCATGATAATTGTAGTATTTGTGAGTTTGAGCAACACATGAGCCAGGGCCAGCCAGAATCCAACTGACTGATTGTGACTGTAACAGTAAGTTTTTTTAGCTGACAATTTGTTCAAATCACAGATGTGGCGCACATTTTATGCGCAATCAGGAAGTGGCCGCTTAAAATAAATGTCTTATCAAATCCCGTAGCAATTTGCTCTGATCCATTTCAATTAGTGAAACATGAAGTGACAAATGAATTTGTTTTGCTATGGCAATAAATTATTTTTTTTTTAGATTTATATATTTTATAGAATTTTGTTTAACAGCATGAGGATACCTGATGAAAACGACAACTTTTTAACAGTAGTCAATATGTAATAAAATTTTGCATCTGGCCTGTTTAAATACCGCCAACAATGAGAAACTGAATTGAGGAAAACTGTAAAGTTGTCTACCTAACGCATTTCACGAATACTGACTGTGACGTTTTTTACTTAACGGGTTTCAGGAATACTGTAACGTTGTTGCCTACTTAACCGATTTCAGGAATACTGTGACGTCAAGATCGCTGCATGGGTCGTCTCCGTAACCGATTTTAAATGTCGCCGGGGATATTGCTGGTATGCAAGGTCTTAAAATGTGAATACGGGCGAGCCACGGATTACGTAGCAATGGTAAAATGTCTTGATGGAGGCCTCAGTGTTGAGTGATTTAGGTAGTCTCACTGTTGTGGAAGGGTGTGTCATTTTGTGTACCGACATTGAGGCGAATAATAAGCAGACACCTGTGTTCATAAAAGCGATTCTGGGACCATATTGGGAAGGTTCCCAGTGCTCGACACACAGAGCACCCCAGCGCGTCCCGGGTGGTGCATAGGGGAGTCTTCCATGTTGGGGTTGTCAGGTCATAATACGGAAAGCCTGGCCGCGGACCGTAGTGGGTAACGTATTTGGAGAGTACTACGCTCCTTGCACGATAAAAGACACTTTTGTAGATTTCGAAAAGGAGTAGGCTCATTTTAGCCGCTACAAAAAGCTAAATTCTCCGCCCCTACCCAAAACTTCAATCCTACTGCTGAAAGACAGAGAGATCACATTGTTCAACCTGATGTTCTGCAAATTGTCAAAATGTTTTTTGCTGAATCGAAATGCAGGTGTATATCCCACTATATATTTATAGTAGAACAGTAAATTAATTCCGCTTCACCTATGAAGATATCAAATCAAGCATATACAAGACAGAAATGTGTGCACCACTATTGCTTCAATACAACAAGAGCGAGGTTTATTGGAGACATACTGTCATCAAATGTGGGTACAATAGAGTCATTGTAGCCTTGCTCCGTCAACCAAAATTGTCTATCACGTGTAATTAATGTTTCTATAACAGGTTGAAGAACTACTTGAAGAGCCTGCAATAAGAAATTAATCAGTACTATCAGTACATGGATTTCTGAAGTGCAATAAGAAGAAATTGTTAGTATCAATTTATAGATATCTTAGATAACAATTCAACTCCCAAGTCTGCCATGAAAGATATAAGGGTCAATATGTCGATTTATGCAGATTTCGGATTAGATCTCTCAAGTCTGCAACAAAAACATAAATGTCCATGTGTATTGCTGGAGCTGCATAAATGTGGTAATAAACTCACCAGATTAATTCAATTACTGAAGACGATTTTATTTTAAATTTTTGATAAATACTATCTATGACAACCCGGGAGATAGTAGTTGCTACTTTTAAGACTATGCTTGTAAGCATTTGTTGTTTTGAAGTAAGAAAATTATGTTAAAAGCTATAAAATGTGTACGGACAAAATTTTTGCCGCATAACTATATTTTATTACACAACCTAAAGATAGCTGAGGTATTGCTGGACGCTTAACATCAATCAATCGGTTTATAACAATATTGCAGTAAAAAGTATGTTAACAACATTACAATATTACAGGGTAAATTTACTGTCAAACTTCAAATGAAACAACCCTTACAACATAATTAGAAGCAAATCATTTGGTTTTCTTGAGATAAACTTTAACAAATTTAATACAAATTAAATCGTGTTCATATTAATCTTTTTTTAGACCGAATAAATCAACAAACAACAGAACTCACTGCTAAACACATTTGATCGCAGATCTTTATCTCAACTGACAAGAGAACAAGAAATTCCAAAAATCATACATTTAAAAAAAACCTAAAATTAAAGGAAAGTTACAAAAGATCATTATTTCCACATACAAAAGGACAATGAATCATGCTACCACAATGACATTTAAAGAAGAAGTGACACAATTAGTTGCCTGTAACGTTATTTTGCTATATAAAATATAAATATAAATAGACATCGTTTTAATTATTAAATGGCTCCATTTTAGATATTCAGCAATGTAATATTTCAAAAAATTTCCGTGCATACATAATTATATTCCCAGACATGCAAATAAAGTTATAAAGGGCCCTCGAAGTGGTTAAGGTAGTTCGTCTACTATTGATCACGTGGTCTATCAACACTGAGGTTGTTCATCATGTGCTTATCAACACTGAGGTTGTTCATCATGTGGTCTATCAACACTGAGGTTGTTCATCATGTGGACTGTCAACACTGAGGTTGTTCATCATGTGCCTATCAACACTGAGGTTGTTCATCGTGTGGTCTATCAACACTGAGGTTGTTCATCATGTGCCTATCAACACTGAGGTTGTTCATCATGTGGTCTATCAACACTGAGGATGTTCATCATGTGGTCTATCAACACTGAGGTTGTTCATCATGTGCCTATCAACACTGAGGTTGTTCATCATGTGCCTATCAACACTGAGGTTGTTCATCATGTGCCTATCAACACTGAGGTTGTTCATCATGTGCCTATCAACACTGAGGTTGTTCATCATGTGCCTATCAACACTGAGGTTGTTCATCATGTGCCTATCAACACTGAGGTTGTTCATCATGTGCCTATCAACACTGAAGTTGTTCATCATGTGCCTATCAACACTGAGGTTGTTCATCATGTGCCTATCAACACTGAGGTTGTTCATCATGTGGTCTATCAACACTGAGGTTGTTCATCATGTGCCTTTCAACACTGAGGTTGTTCATCATGTGCCTATCAACACTGAGGTTGTTCATCATGTGCCTATCAACACTGAGGTTGTTCATCATGTGCCTATCAACACTGAGGTTGTTCATCATGTGCCTATCAACACTGAGGTTGTTCATCATGTGCCTATCAACACGGAGATTGCGGGTTCTAATCTCACTGGGGTTGGGTGTGCTGGAATCAAATCTTAATTGACAAGTATTGCCAGTTTTCAGATCGAATGTCAGTTTTCTCTGGGTACTCCGTCTTCCACCTCCAATAAAACCTGGACGCCATGATATAGTTGTAAAATTGCTGAAAGTGGTTTTAACACAATTCTAATAAACAAGAAAATTAGTTATAAACCCATTATTGCACATCAGAAGACAAAGAGTTATATCACCTCGCTCTTGATAAGAGAACTTTTCTGCAATATGCCATGTTCAAGTAATTTTATTTTTTAGAAAAAAATTCTTACATTAAGTTGAATGGATACAGTCACATTATAGAGTGGACAGGATTACAGAGTACTGGTTGGCATTACATGTAGAGTAGTGGACTGGGTCAAAGTAAAGTAAAGTAAGATTCTGATCGAAGTTTTTCATCGCATCAATTACACAATTGAAAAGTATTGCCAGTTGTCCTGCCAAAACGTTGGAGTTTTCCTCCAGAAATAAAACATGGGTTCCACTCCATTAAAGCAAAAAAAATGTCTATCAGGTACAATAATCAACAGAGCATCCCATTTCTCATGAGACTTTCACATATTTTAGTCAATTTGTCTGCAATTTCGTTTTCCTTTTTTTTCTTTTTTCACTTTGATCTTTAGATTTGTTACCAAATTGCATGCATATTGATCTGCAAAACTTGACAGACCTGTTTTAGAGATACCTCACAAGGAATGTTTTCCCAAACTTTATTGGTAAACAAAATCATACTGTTGTAATAAGTCAACAACGTCTTCAACTGATTGGTTCATTTCTGTTGTATTATCTGTCAAAAATAATTGAAGGTAAAAAAATCTAGATTAATTTCAGATTTACAACTATGTCATTCATCAGCTTGATTGATTAGTTGCAGTTCATGAATTTTGAGAGAATGGTAGTAACAACAACAAGGGATCTACTTAATCTTACCTAACAGGTCCTTCATTTTTATTACTTTGCCCAAATGTAGATTTTGAAGAAAATTAAAGTGTAAAGTTTTATTTATCTGATGCCTATTATTATAAATTATGGTAAAATTGAGCATCAATACACTTAAAGATATAAGGGTTAAATATATATTTTCCTAATCTGAATAATTGGCCAATTTATGTTACTTATTGATAAACTTTTGAAAAAAATTGGCAACACTCTCATTAGTTTGTAGTTTGTTTTATTTAAGGGAAGTCCTCATTTAAGGAAAGGACCTCTGTGGCCGAGTGGTTAAGGTAGTTCTTCTACCATTGATCACATGGTATGTCAACACTGAGGTTGCGGGTTCAAGTCTCAATGCAGGAAGGGTGCGCTCAACTCCAATCTTAATTGACAATGATTGCCAGTTTCCTCCAGTCCCCAATAAAAACTGAATGCAATGATATAGCTGAAAATATTCTGCAAGAGCTAGGCTTTAAACATCATTCAACCAAACAAAAAATAATATTGAAGAGATTTTTTTAAACAGTGGGGTAATCAGAGGCTTTTTCAAATAGTGGAAAAATACATATATCTTTAGACATGTTAATTAAATTTGTCAGTTAATTGGATATCATTGGTTTACAGTTTTTTTTATTACTTAGGCAGGAATGTTATATTATAACATGATTATCTAGTATTAATCACAGATTTGATATATTCAAAACAATTCTCGGAATTAATTTTCTCTTTGATTTTCGTTTGGATATCACGTGGGCATTATTAGAAATTGAATCAAATCAGGTTTAAGTTCATAGTAAAGTGGTCAATTGATTCTACCAATGTTTAACCATCTATTTCCGTCCGCATCCGATTTGTGGTTTATCATTGTTAACCGAACAAAGTTATCTCCCCATTTGTTTTCATTGGAATTCCGAACGAAAGTTCTTTCAGTCGCATAAAACTTCGTGTAATGAATTGACAACTTATCTTAATTTTACTATTGAACTACTGATTTCTCGAAATAATTCAAGGGGAATGTTTGCGTAACATTGCAGGTAATATAAGTAAGTTAGAAGTCCAATGCATTAGAGAAAAATCAGCATTGCCACATTAATTTATTATAACAATAAAAAGTCAAATTAAACAACTACAGCATCGAATTTGGTGGCCTAAAGTACAATAACAGATGAATTTCGAGAGATTCTGAAAACAATAAATTTGTCCTTTTTTCACTTGACCAATTTACTCCTAATCTACAGTAAAAGTCAGCATACATTGGCAGAGGTTTTTGAGTGAAAAATAAGAACTGCTTACCCTGTATGATCCAGCTTATGCTACTTTTGTAGATCCAAAAAGTGCTAATGATCACGTGGTCTGTCAACACTGAGATTGCAGGTTCTAGTGTCACTGCAAGCTGGGTGCGCTTGACACCAATCTTAATTGACAAGGATTTTCCTACCAAAGGTCGAGGGTTTTCTCCGGGTAATCCGGCTTCCTCCCCCAATAAAAACTGGACACCATGACATAGCTGAAAAGTTGCAGAAAGTGGCGTTAAACATCATTCAAACAAACAAATAAATTCGGGTGTTTTAATTTTGATTTTAATTTAATTTTGACAATTTTATTGTGAAAATATGCACATTTACCAACACAATTATTTTCCCGTATTTCTTTCTTCAGTTGACACAGAATAAGGCCATTCGTTGGTCAAGCTGTGTCTATAATTTTGACAAAAACACCGTCATTTGCATTGTTGCATAATCTTCTAGTCTTGTATATTATTTTTTGTCTATGCTACATCGTCATGTTTGTCGATCCGATACCTAATAAGTGTACTGGTTGGTAGCTTCCTTTAGACCCATTATAAAATATTTTGAACTACCTGTATTGTGTATTTACACAATCCCAGTGGTGGGCTTACATTATTCCATCTCCCAATCATGTCATATGAAGAATACCTGAAGCATTTACAGTTGAACGCCACTGATGGGTCTTGAATAGACGAAACGCGCGTATAACGTAATGAATTTGTCACCTTGGTAATTTTGATAACATTTTATTGGAATGTTTGAACAAAGCCCTTCTAGACTTGTATATTATTTTTTGTTTATGCTGTATCGTCATGTTTGTCGATCCGATACCCAATACGTGGTTGGTAGATTCCTTTAGACCCATTATATAATATTTTGAACTCCTGTATTGTGTATTTACACAATCCCATTGGACTTTCATTATTCCATCTCCCAATCATGTAATACGAAGAATTCCTGAAGCGTTAAGAGTTGAACGCCACTGATGATTCTTGAAAAGACGAAACGCGCGTCTGGCGTAATGAATTTGTCACCTTGGTAATTTTGATAAAATGTAATCGGAATATTTGAACAAAGCCAAGTGAAAGCTCACCATCGGGTAGCGGATGGTAAATGCAATATACACAAATTTTAAGTTCGATTATTTCTTTAAGAAAATTCAAGATCAATATGTTATGATTTGTTTACATCAGTTATTTATATTGACACTGACTAAGGCCATTCGTTGGTCAAACTGTGTCTATTATTTTGACAAAAACACTGTCATTTTTATCTTTGCACGATCTTTTAGACTTGTATTTATTATTTTTTATGCTGTATCGTCATGTTTGTCGATCCGATACCTAATAAGTGTACTGGTTGGTAGCTTCCTTTAGACCCATTATATAATATTTTGAACTACCTGTATTGTGTATTTACACAATCCCTGTGAACTTACATTATTCCATCTCCCAATCATGTTATATGAAGAATAACGTAAGTATTTAGAGTTGAACGCCACTGATGAGTCTTGAATAGACGAAACGCGCGTCTGGCGTAATGAATTTGTCTCCTTCGTAATTTTGATAACATTTTATTGGAATATTTGAACAAGACCAAGTGAACGCTCACCATCGGGTAGCGAATGGTAAAGGCAATATAGACAAATTTTAATTTCGATTATAGCTTTGAGAAAACTCAAAATCATATTTTTGTTACTTGTCTGCCAAAAATACATATCCATAAGATTGGCGGAAATGTGTGAAATAAAAACATTGAAACCCGCGAATATTGCTGCTATAAAAAAAAACAATTATTTGCCTTTTGTAAAAATGTTCTTTAATGGTCTTTAACATATCAGCATAATTAAAAAATGTTCACATTTAAATTTTAAAAAAGAATTCGACCCTTTATCACGCGACCGGTTGCCATGGTAAACGTTTTTATCAAAGCTCATCATTTTATCTTTAATATGGTATATAAAATGTATATAAATAAAACGAAATAAAATGGAGATTTTAATTGTTTTAAGTAACTTACATTTATCAGAAAAAAATGTTGAAAAAATTATGAAAGGAAAAGAGTTAATAATAGGTGAGACCAGATTTGCAAACTCGTATTAAAATCCATTTCATTCATAGCTTTATATAGGAGTTCTGTGTTTCTGTCTATTTATGTTCGTATTGTGATGATTTTGCCAGATGTAAGCGTATATGATATTTTGATAAATTATTAACACACAAAATAATTCAAAGTAATCGTTGTGCTTGACCGTTGTACTTTGTATAATTTCGCCGAAAATATCTCAGTAAACTAGATTACACATTTAAAACTTAAAATAGAGAGGATAATTTATAGTTTACCGAGTTCTCACTGAACTATATCTATAGTAAGAGTCGGCGTGTTTTGGAGATGTTTTGCCTGACAAATAAAAACTGCTTATGGTCGAGCATATTTGGTCTTTATTTCTTTCGCGAACTACATGTAATTATGTTTTACTATTACGCAATTACTGCTTGATATAGGCCGCTATCATAATTTCTCAATCAGAGAGACGTAATATTATGCATTTTAGGGTTGAGAAATCCCCATAGCGACCTCATATCACTGTAACTGTTTTATTAGATGTATAAAACGAACAAATTATCGCCTATTGTAGAAAAAATATTAGCAGCACACTGGTCTATTGTTGTTGAAAAAAAAAATTTGTGTTACGAACTCCTACCCGAATAATATCGAAAACAGTATAATAATGGGTTCCGCTTGATTGCCTGTGTCACACGTAATACATATATTTTACAAACAAAATACTATTATAAAATATTTTTTAGGTTAAATTCTGTTCTGGGTAACGCAATGAATAGGTTTTTAATTATTTTCTTTTTTTTAATTTAAGATTTACTGAAGCGACGAGATAAGATTCGACAAAAGGATAGTTGTATTATTTTTTAAACTTAGTCTAAATTTTAAATCGGTATGATTTCATTATTTTGTGAGACAACAATGTGTTTTTGAATGTGTTATTCACAATTTATTAGCAGTCTTTGTGAAAAACAAATTAGAATTCCGTATTTGGAGTGTTACTGGATATGGTATAACTTTTGGAATTTCACTCTTCAGCATCTTTAATTTGATCATTGAATGCCTTTTGTTGTTGAGCCACCAATACGTCTCGATTAGGGCAGCGCGCGTCTGACAGTGATGTGTATAATGATACATGTATATAAAGAACAAATCAATACAAACAAATGCAATCAATGATCTGCTACTATCATCTAACAGCGACGACATGAGAAAAGATATTATCATAGTACATGAATTGTTGTTGATATTTTTCAACTACAACATGGCGTCAAGTTTTACCTGGGTGCAGTATCTATAGTGGCCTTGAATACAACCAAACGTCTGCATGAAAACGAGTTTTTAAAAAAGATATTGAAATTAGACATTTTTCTTCAATAGAATGAATCTAAACTGGACACTGGCAATAAGTTCAAGATTGGTTGACACATCGACTTTACAACGAATTGTCAGATTTGCTGTCATATCATACTTAGTTAATAAAAAATATTCAAACTTCGAGGACAGGGTCAGGTGACGCATCGCAGCATGTGTACTCAACATAATAACAATATAGATATTTTTCTGACTATCGTATTTACACACAAATCCAGAAAACTTCCTAATTTTTGTGTGATGAAAATCGTTGCGATATGGACATTTACACTTATTTTATAGTTACTTCCTTCTTCGTCATAATAATAGGTAAAACCTCTTGGGTTTGTCAAATAACCTCGAGGAACTTCTACCAGAAGGTATGCAGAACCATAATAATTGAATTATAAATGCGTGCAAGTTTTTGTTATTTATTTACTTTATATGTAAAATTTATAATATAGAACGTCTCATTTTAACGACATGGTAATGATTGTTAAGTGTCTATTTCTTCTTTGGATCAGCTCGCTTGTCGTTCCCCTTTTTGTTGCTCTCTTTTGGCTCTTCATGAGAAGGAGTATCATATAATGTCCTGACTCTTTGTTGGTTTTTTTCAGTGGGCTCAATTTTAGCTGGCTTTTTCTCTTCATGTTTAATATCCGGCTCTTGAAATATACTCCAAGATGTTTCAGACATTCTGTGAAAACAATATTGATATAATTATTTAACGTATATTTTTCAAATAAAATTTTGTTCACAAATAAATTACTAATACCCAACATTAGATAAATGACACAGGATTTTGAAGAGAACGGTCTAAAAACAAGAGAACAAGACTTTCAATATTAAGCATAGCTTTTTTGCTGATAAATAGAATATTTTGAAAAACATGTGCTAGAAATAGTAAAAGTCATTACGATTGTTGATAACTATTGAAATATTTACTAACAAAGAAAGTTCAGTTTAGACTAAATCGGATCATTAAACATTGACTGATAAAACGTAAAAAATCAATATACCACTGAATGTTGTAGAATAAAAATTTAAAGTTGTAAACGCTGGAGATATGTCCTTGTTATTGCTTATATCAGCCCTAACCTATACGAGGATAATTTCTTGTGGCTCTGGAAAGTTATATAAAAAATACGAAACTATTTTATGAAATTGAGGGGCTCTGAAGTTTTTTTCACGACACTTTCAACGGTAATAAAATTAAATCACTGGTATGTAGTAACATGCGACAAATCCAATTCAACCAAAAAAAAAAAACAAACAAGTAGAATATAACAAACTCATTGCAGGGGTGACTTGTCATGTTACTCGTGAAATCCATTAAACAGGCAAACATGGCTTATACGAATTACTTGCTTTACACGTGGTAAACATGCTTAATATTACATACCTTTTTATTGTATCTTTTCTTGAAAAAAACTAGGCCCTCTGCGTCGTTCGCAAGAAAATGCAAACGAATTGTAACAACTTTCTACACCAAGGTTTTATATTTTCTAGAAGATTCTAATATCAAAAATAGGGTATGCCAATCATCCATTTACCTTATTTTATGCGTTAGTGTTAGAGAAATTGTCCATAATAGAACTACCTAAAAAAACTTCTATTCGAGTGTTATATAATACTACATTTTAAACCCTTACTTCCCTCTATCTTAAATAAACTCTCCAAATAAAACTGCGCACATATTTTTCCGCCTATTTTGAACCACATTCTATCCAATCCGATGTGACACAACATTTTAATGCATGATTAAATTCAGGATTCCCAAAACTTTTCTGTTAACTACCATTTGTTCATCAAGAGACTTCCGTTTTACTCTATAGATCCTTATGCAGCGTCTTATTCTTCTTTCACTTTTTTAGTACTAAATTAATTAATTGCTGTTTGTCTTCAAATTTCCATTTATTCCACCATGCCGTGTAGGTCAACTGATATCGTATAGGTTTTCGCGTAAGTTTTAAAGTTCAGGTTTTTTCCCGGTCAAGAATTTATGAGACAAGCTACACCAAGAATATTCTACTCACTGTGTGGAATAACTTCTACCAACACAATTTTTGCTACCAATGCCATCAATTGAGCTTTAGGTAGGGACGGAGAATTAGACATTTTTAGCGGACACATTGCAACTAATCTTTTTGAAAATCTACAAAAGTGGTCGTTATCAACCATAGAGCGTGGCATTTTCTAAACACGGCACTCACTACTATTCGTAGTCAGGCCTTCCGTATTAGGTTTTATAAACTCTTATATTTTTCCCTTTTAAAAGCTCAGGTGTAATTTCATGTAGGACTACAATATAACGTACTTATTTTTTGTGAGATCTTGTAAGATGAATTTTAGGTAAATATTTTAACAATTTAGCATTGATATATTCACTGCATATATCGTATATATTTGTTATTTTGAATGACATTGTATGACATTAATATCCAAGTGAATACTGCTCGATGGTAGAAAGGAATGCAAATCGCAGAAATCTTAATATTTTTACTGTATAAAACTTGACTACCGTTCTACCGTACTTTAAAAGGACTAAACGATTATCGTTAAAAGATAACAAATCCGCTTTATAAGTATCTCAGTAACAACTCTTTTTTATTTCATTTAATATTTATCAATGCTCTGCTTGATGAAGTCAAGAAAGTGCTTAATTTACCATTCCATTGTTGGTGTAGTAAGTGGAATTTCAAAATATATTACAGAATCATTTATAAGTCTCCAAATAAAACGACAATACCAATTATAACTATATTTATTTTTGTTCGTACCCTGACGGTGATTCGCACTATACATTTAAATGATCAAAGGATTTCTCACAAAGGACTTCTAAGCATTTGATGGCCTTGACCGGTTTTCTTACTTTGTTCAATTTCGTGGAAAAAATCCCAGCGATGCTTAAAAATAAATCACAAGTCAAGAAAGTGCTTAATTTAACCATTCGGCTGTTGGTGAAGTAAGTGGAATTTCAAAATATATTACAGACTCATTTATAATTCTCTAAATAAAACGATAATACCAATTATAACGATATTTATTTTTGTTCGTACACTGACGGTGATTCGCACTAAACATTTAAATGATCAAAGGATTTCTCACAAAGGACTTCTATGTATGATGGCCATGACGGTTTTCTTACTTTGTTCAATTCCGTGGAAAAAATCCCAGCTATGCTTAAAAATAAATCACAATCCTACACTAAATGTTTTCAATTCGGGCCACATTTTATTGTTTGTCGAGTTGTAATGGAATATTTTTGTATCTAGTCATAACTTCATAGTCACCTTACAAGTCTCTGTCATATAAACTTTTGCATGAACTGTAAAAATGTAATGACATTAAGACGTACACGGACATTTTATAAATGTCGTATGGGTGTAAGTAACAAAACATATCAGAGCTAATAATACATTTTTACACAAACCAAGTTAATTGGTTTGAATAAATAATGCATTCAGTAAGCATTATTCTACATATAATTTAAAGAACAGGCTGTACAACACCTAAATCAATTTAGGAAAATATTTAACCAGACTTTTGAATCCCACGCAATAATTATAGTGACTTGAGACGAATACTTTAGCTTTTTGTAGCGGCTACACAAGCTACGTCTCTTTTAGAATCTACAATTTTAAAAAGGTCTTAATCGCACAAGGAGTATGGCATTCTCTAAATTTTAGCCAATATGGTCTGAAATTTTGGGACTCATCAGTTCTAGACTGTGATATTTGTTAGTCGCAGATTGAATCATACATGTATGAAAATAAATTTTAAAGTGAACATTTTCATAAATCTTCCTTGTTCAATTAGTGCAGATTTTGTTAGCAGGATCTTTCTTGAGTTCATGCTGTCAAAAGATAAAAGTGTTAAAACTATTCCTGAATATAAATTTAAAATACAAGATATCAATATTATTTATGATAATGCATAATAAATGAATAAACAACACATTGAAAGACTTTTTTTAAATCCAATAACACAACGAATGATAATTACTATTGCGTGTATAACAATACAACTTATACTGAATTTGATTGATTTTTTTGCTTAACGACCATCAATCAATTTTTCAGGTATATGCATGACAAAAACAAGTAAACAAACCATAATTCATCAATAAATAAGATTGAGACATCAGAATCTCAATTTTGACTGCCACTGGAATCAATGGAGCACTAAATAGGAATGGAAAATTTAACCTTTTGAAACGGCCACAATGGACCTCCTCTTTTTATGAAGTCTATAAAAGAGGTTCTTATCGTGAACTGAACGTGACATGTTTAAACACATCATTCACTATGGTTCGTGGTCTGGCTCCCCGTATCATCTGTTATACACCTGTAATTTCTAAGATTATTTTCTCGTTTAAAAGTGCAGGATAGTTTTTTTATTGTGACAATATCTTTTACACATGTTCGACATGTATATTTTTAATTGCTAAACTACGAGATTGTCTAAATAATAATTTTAACACGCATATAACTTTGTATTTGATGTAAGAATATTAGGATAACTAGCTCTCTTGCAAACTTCATGCAGTAGAATGATGTATTTTTTTGTCTTAAAGCTTCTGCAATAAATAATTTTTAAAGTTACTTATTTTTTTTTGCGATCTTGTAAGGTTAGTTTTAGTTACATATTTTAACAATTTAGCATTGATATATTCACAGTATTTATGGTTTATATTTTTAACGTTAAATGACAGTATATGACTTTAATAGCTCAGGTGAATGCTGCTAGATGTTACAAGGAAACGTAAATCACAGAAATTTTACTCTTTTTGTCAAGACAATTACTACCGTTTTACCTATAGGACATGTACACAAAAAAAGAGACTAAACGATCATCGTTAAAAGATATAAATGCTCTTTATAAGGATAGTACTTACAAACTCTATTTTATATCATTTAATATTTATCAATGAACTTTTTGAGTATGTGGTCTAGAAATTGCAATATTTACTATTCCATTCTATGCTAAGTAATTGGAATTTCAAAATATAATAGACGGATTTATACTTTTCCAAATACCCACACAATACCAATGACACAATAGTTGTGTTCGTTCGTACCATGACCGCGATCAAAGGATCACTAACAATTTGAAAGCACTTCTTATTTATTGTTAGCCTCGATCTGTTTTCTTCTTTTGTACAATTTCGTCGAAAAAATCTAAATTATTCCTTAAAATTAATCATACACCTACACTAATTATCTATAATTGAGGCAACATTATATTTTTCGTCGAGTTGTTATATGACGTTTATGTGTAGCCATTTGAATAGCCTTATAAGTTTCCACCGTAGGAACATTGTAATGAGCTGTAAAAATGTAATGACATTACGATGTACACGGACATTTTATGTAATAACATTACGATGTACACGGACATTTTATGTAATGACATTACGATGTACACGGACATTTTATGTAATGACATTACGATGTACACGGACATTTTATGTAATAACATTACGATGTACACGGACATTTTATGTAATGACATTACGATGTACACGGACATTTTATGTAATGACATTACGATGTACACGGACATTTTATGTAATGACATTACGATGCACACGGACATTTTATGTAATGACATTGCGATGCACACGGACATTTTATGTAATGACATTACGATGTACACGGACATTTTATGTAATGACATTACGATGTACACGGACATTTTATGTAATGACATTACGATGCACACGGACATTTTATGTAATGACATTACGATGTACACGGACATTTTATGTAATGACATTACGATGTACACGGACATTTTATGTAATGACATTACGATGTACACGGACATTTTATGAATGTCTGCGGCGTATGGGTGTAAGTAATCATACGTAGAAAGCTAACAAGTTTTAAACCATACGCAGTTTTTGGCTTGATTAAATGATATGGTTGTTGGTTTACACTCAGCAAGCACTATTTTAGAAATATTTTAAGGACAAGAACAAGGTGCACAACACTTAAATCTAATTCGGAAACTTATAAGCCGGACTTTTGACTCCAATGGAATGATTTTGGCACCTTGAGACGAATACTTTAGCCTTTCGTAGCGGTTACTCAGGCTGCGTTTCTTTATAAATCTACAATTTTAAAATGTTCTCAATCGAACATGGAGTGTCGTTCTCAAATGCGGTCTGACGTCTGGGAATAATCATTTGTAGCCCGTGATGTTAATTGAAAATTTTAAGACATGCCATACATTTTAGGCAAAACAGAAATTATTATTTTTGAATCTAACAGATTTACAATTAATAATTCAGATCTGACAATGTTTTAACCCTGGCACTATACCCTGTCCAATAGAAGCCTGTAAGAAGATAAACTTTAAACTGTATGTTATATATGATCACATATGGATTTATATACTACACAAAGAATTGTGAAGACTCATTATAGGAGTCATTTCCCTGTTTTGTATTGCAAGTATAATTTATACCTTTGTATCTTATGAACCATACGTGATGGAGACTTGAGGTTTTAACTGGTAGTCCACATTAACCTTGATCTTGAAAAGGTCACAATAAGAAAGGTTAAGGTTACATTATAATTTTTGACATTGTGTAAGTTTGGAGAGTCGAGACGAATTATTAAGCCTTTTGTAGCAGCTACACTGTCTTCTGTTTTTTTTCGAAATCTTCAATTGTACATTAATCTTTATCATGCAGAGAGCGTGACACTCCCTGAATGTGCCAAAAATCAAGGTACAGTTACAAATCCGGATATGAACAAACGCAACACATAAACCGAACACAAAAAAAACAAAGAGAGTAACCCGAACCCAATAAAACCATGGGTGCACTTAGGTTCTCCGGACGAACAAGCAGTGGTTGGCTCTAGTTACACCCCGGTCGAGTTTACTCATGGCCATGTCTAGGGAAAAGTAGCATTCAGGAATAAGAAACACTACATACGTCTCAGCGAAAATTTAAGTTCTGGGACCAACAACTTATAGTCAGTCAAATAACAAAGTAATCATAGATTACATATTACGATGATTAATTATTATGTAAACCAAACACGCTTTAATTGCACGTGCATTCAGTTTTTGTGAAGTTTGCATGTAACATTAATTTCTATAGCAACATGCACTACTGATTATACGAATTTTTGTTAAGTATTTACTAAATATGAAAGACTCTGATATTTAAATTAAATTTACGAAAGTTTTTGGTGACAAACTGATTTTGCAAGATAACACTAAAAATGACTGTATATACCCTATATAATTTTTTATGTCGAGTGCATGATACTTAGGTTTGTGTTAAACATTTACTATTCCTGTTTTCTAATATCGAGGATATATAACAGATTTCATTAAAGTGGTGACATACTTGACGGGGGAGGGGCGATTAAACCTGCTCTTAGTTGGTACTATCCTGGGTTTTTTATTTCTGGTATAACGAATTCATCAAAAGTCTGAAAATAAAATCTACAAAATAATGTATACGATGTACACTATTTTACTGGCCTTTATTTCCTTCTTTGAACCAATTAGGTTTTAATATTATACAACTACTGACTTGATATAGGTCGCTATCGGAATTAATCAACCAGAAAAAATGTAATAATACACAATTTTAAGGTTGTAAATCCAAATAACGACCTCATATCACTGTAACTGTTTTATTCGATGACAATTAAATCCTCGTCTATGGTAGCAAATATCGCATATTCGTTCATTGTTGTGGACAAGATTTTACGTTACAAACTGTAGATGAATCCTATTAGAAAACAAGTAAAATTTGGATCCGCTTGATTTCCTCTGTCATAGAGAATACATATATGTTAAGAAAAACTATTGAGAAATGCATATTCACGTTAAATTATTTTCCTGGTAGCGCAATGAATAGGTTTTAGAAATTTCTTTTTAAACTGAAATAAATATACTTTAGATTTACTGAAGCGTTGATATGATTCACCGAATTTGAACAATTAAGAATAGTTGTGTTATTTTAAAACATAGTATTAATTTGAAATCGGTTGTTTTGTAAGAGAACAATGTGAGATAGGTTGTGAAATATATTATTCCCAATGAACAAAAATTAGTATTCCGTATTTGAGGTTTTACTGATATACGCGCCAAACACGGACCTTTTCCAGTTTCCCGGGATTTGTCTGCCAAACCAGCTATGCAATTCAATAAAAGCAAAATATATAATGTGTACGATAGTTGAGTCAATAAAGCAAAACTATTAAGAATAAAAAAAACAGTTGTAGATTGTTGACGAAATCTACGTATCTCATTTTTTCAGCAGTGTTTGACAGCATGACTAAATGGTTTGGAGAAGAACACTTGGACAAAGAACAAGTGCATTGAAGGAATTGGATAGTTCAGACGAATGAAGTTCAAACGAAACCAAACTATCTAGATGTTTAGCCGAGTACGAAATTTATGTCTGTAGCACTTATAACTGTCGTACATACATTTGCTATACATATAAAATGCGTATGTATCGTTCACATATGGTGGCACTGCCTGAACACATGACCCGCAGTGATTTGCACCTAAACTCTTGCTTAAAATTTCTACAGTGGGAAGCTCTGTAGATATTTATATTAATCTATAATAGTATCTATAACAAGACCAGGCTGATTTAAAATAAGTTTTAAACTATGTATATTTCTGCTATATTTATACAAAATGATAACCGAAACAAGAACGTTAAAAAAAGCATTACTATTTGTACTATTTATTGTTGTATGTGCAACGTTCAGAAGGTCCAAGCCAGATTTAATTGTACTTTTCACTCTTCGTCATTTTTACTGGGTACATTCTTTTGTTTTAGAGTCACTTGTACGTCATGATTGGACAAGCGCGATATATAGGGGATAAGGCAGTAAAAACTAATGCAATTGATGTTCTGCCACTATCATCTAACAGGGACGAGATGGGAAAGGCATAATCGTAGTATTTGAATTGTCGTTGTTATTTTCATCTACAACATGGCGTTATGTTTTACTTTGGTGAAGTGTCCATAGTGGTCGGTGAAAACAACTGAACGTCAGCATGAAAACTAATTTGTAGAAGTGTAGTAAATTTTGACATTATTCTTCAATAGCAAAACAAAACTCCACGGAAACTTGCGATACGTCAAAGATTGGTCGACACGTCGACTTTACAACAAACTGTCATATTTGCCAGTTCATATCATATTTAGTTTATAAACATTTTGCGAACAGAGTCAAACAATATTAAAAGACAATTACTACACCACTATTTCATATCTAGTAATAGTCTTTACAATTTTACTATCTGCCCTATTTTATTTTGTTAAATTAAGGTAATAACAAAATATCGAAAACCAGAAAACTGTCAAAAAAGAAAATCCACAAATCAAAAGTGCAAGAAGACAGTCCTGACTTGGTATAAGTTTTCGTAAAAGCAATTGTGTTTAAAATATCATATATGTTGAACATAATCATTTTTTTCAAACTGGTATAAAATTACAGTGATGATTTGCCAGTATTGTTAAATAATGAACGGTTTTGTTTTAGACAATTTGTGTGTGTGTGTGTGTGTGTGTGTATTTTGTTGCTTTGTCATTTAGTGATTAATTGAACGTTGAGGTTCGTACTAAGTTAATTTTGTTTATTTACGTACTTTCTAAACCGTAAATGATATTCAGTTTATTAGAATTAAAGAATGATGTTTGATAAAACTAAAAAGTCAAAATACTTGGCAAATAATCTTTTCTGGCAATGACATTTAATATAAATATATAATTTATGTTGAATTATTTCTTCCGGGAATCAATGAATGACATATTTTTTTACGTATAAGATAAACAAGTATATTTACTTAAGATAAAAAAAAATTATATGAAAATTAAAAACATTTTTCACCTTTCAATATGTTTTATATTGATATATAAAATACTCTTGCTCATGTACTAGTATTAAAAATTCGAACGAAAGCATAAAAAGACTAGAACATATTCTTAAATAGAATTGCAATTAGAAACGTTAAAGTTTTCAAACTGATTCTACGTGTGTGGATCTTGGTTTGGATGTAAGATAATATTTGCTTTATGAAAGTATTAACCAACGCTTTAATTTAGATCGCTAAGAATATTAAAGACAGTGGTATGAATCTCGCACTGTTGTTTTATCGTCAACATTTCGTTTGCCTAAACGTTATCTGTCGACATATATAAATATTATTCCAGATAAGATGAACTGTTCTACAAAGCAATGTGTGTTGTAAGGAAGTCGGTTGCACTGCTAAATTGTTTCGACCCTCATGCTTTTGTTAGTTTTCATGTATGATGTCCTCTATTCGTCTTGAATGCCGCTGAAATGTTAGTACTGTATTGGATACCAATGGTCAAGTAACTATTTCATATTTAGTAATAGTCTTTACAATTTGTACCTATGTGTTCAACCTTAATTTGTTAAATGAAGGTAATATTAACAGAAGACCAAAAACCATGGAACGGTCAAAAAGAAAACACACATATCAAAAGCCGGTCCTGACTTGGTACAAATATTTTCAAAGCAATGGTGGGTTAAATGTCAAAAATTATGCAATAAATAATTTCCTGCATATTGGTTAAAAATTATAGTGATGATTTGCCTGTAAAGTGGTACATAATTTGTGGTTTTTGTTTTATGAATTTTTGTGTGTTTTATTGTTTGGTCATTTAGTTATTAATTGAATGTGTATTGAGGTTTGTATTTAGTTACTTAGGTGTACGACCAGTTGTGATGTTTGATGTTAAATGGGAGAGAATCATCAATAAACACCTCAGGAAATGGTTTGGTGTACCACCAAGTTTTATATCAATCGGCTTGTACAGCAGATCAGCCAAACTACAACTCCCTGTGACATCAATAGTAGAAGAGTTTAAAACCAGCAAAGCAAGACTTGTCATGACTTTGAAGGGCTCAAGAGATGATAAGGTCCGATTATCTGGAGTAGAGGTACGGACAGGGCGGAAATGGTCAGCAACAAAGGCAGTAGAAGAGGCTGAGAGCAGATTGAGACACAAAGACATTGTAGGAATGGTAGCGGTGGGAAGGCAAGGTTTAGGGACGGCAAAAAGCAGTTTTTGGAATAAGGCTGACACTACAGAGAGACGTAGAATGGTGCAGAAAGAGATTCAAACCAGAGAGGAAGAAAACCGACAAGCGAAGGCAGTGGAGATGGGAGTCCAGGGGGCTTGGACAAGATGGGAAACAGAACAACGGACACTATCATCGGCAGACATCTGGAAATACCCGCAGTTCCAATTACAATTTTTACTACGGTCAGTGTACGATTTACTACCATCACCGGCAAATCTCCACAGATGGGATCTCATAGAAACACCAGACTGTCCCCTATGTGGAAAAAGAGGAACCCTACAGCACATTCTATCCTCCTGCCAGGTGGCATTATCACAAGGAAGGTACACATGGCGTCATAATCAGGTGCTAAAAGAGGTGCCAGACACTATTGAGAAAGAGCTGAAGAATAAAAGCAAACAGACAACAGTGAAACATAAACAGATTTGCTTTGTAAAGGAAGGTGAAACAGCAAAGAAGAGAGAAGAGAAGATATCTGGAATACTGAACCAGGCAGACGATTGGAAGCTAGCTGTAGATCTAGGTCAGAAACTGACATTCCCAGAGATAATTCCAACTAATCTCAGACCTGATATGGTATTGTGGTCATCAAATACAAGGAAGATCATTGTCATAGAGCTAACAGTTCCCTGGGAAGAAAGATGTGATGAAGCCCATGAAAAGAAGAAGGCAAAATACGATCTACTGCTGGCAGAATGTAGAGAGAAAGGTTGGCAGACCTGGAATTATCCAGTAGAGGTTGGATGCAGAGGCTTCCCGGCACAGTCAGTTTGGAGGATGTTTTCTGGACTAGGGGTGACAGGGAGAAGCAGGAGAACAGCAGTCCAAAGGATGGCCCAAGCAGCAGAAAGATCATCATGCTGGGTTTGGATAAAGAGAGACACTAGTAGCTGGATACCCACCACCAACGCGCAGTGACTGATCATCACTGTGGACCCCCCATCCTGAGAGTGTACCGAGCTAGGGGTCGAAACACGCAATGAGGGATGGCCTCGGCTGAGGACGTTGATGGTGTAGCAGCAGTATCATCACAGCTGTATGTAAGTAACTGTATTAGTGTTTTGGACAGCGAGATTTGTTTGCCACTAAGATATTTTTACGCTCGAAATCTACAATAAAATGCTACAATAAAAAAGTTTTTTTTTATCCACCAATTTTTTTATTTATTTTGCAAACTTTCCACTTGCATCAGTAAAGATGCGAACTCGTTTGTGTTGCAACTTAATTCCGTGGAGCAACTCGTACCAACATTTACAATGCGAACGCTGTAATGTCATTGACGATATCTTTTGATGAATTAAACTTTATTACTGTATTTGTTTGGTGATTACATCATCTGCTTCTTTGCATCCACGATTCAATACGTGATTCCAGTAAATTCTGTGATTAATAAACAATATCCAAAGTACATATAGGTAAGGAATAAGTTAAATTCAATAAAAGTAATAGTTTTATACCTTACATAAGCTCAGGATTATATATTTGGAAAAGACGTTTAACACAAATATGTATATGTATATAAATTCTATATAAATTAATTATTTCTTAATTGTCGAATTTTACAACAAAAATGCATTATTATATTTTATCAATATGAAATATGTCAATATAAAATGTGTAATTTTTATAATTATGTTATATAGGTTAACATTTGCAAAGGTTATCGTCTATATTAACTAAGTATCTGTACTTTACAACGTTTGTGGACTTAAGAAACATATGAGAAACACACCATATGATACGTGTTATTTTAATTATACCATAACAGATAAAGTCAACTTTATTCATTATTTACAACAAATTCTATCTCCAGTAAACACGTAGATGCATCAACAATTTCTTCTAATGGATTCGGCGAATTATTTTAATCATGGTCGCGTTTATAATTTATGTTACCTATTTTATATCCGCAGCTTTAACCAATCTATATATAGAAAATTAAATAACTTAACTAGAACACTCGTTCTTTGAAACGTCATAAAAATATTATCCACTGCGTAGTTACTTTTAAACCTTGGTATCGTTTTATTTTTATATCATACAAGTTATTCCTAAATAAATTTCGATTGTCAGCTTGATTTTATAATGTACAAGAATTTCTTTCAAAGTAAAATATTCAGAAGCTAGACACGAATCCATAAACATCAACATAATTTCCTAATTTATTTTGGAAAGAAGTCAGTCATCAATAGTTATAGTTAGATAGACAATCTATAGATTTAAATGAGAAGACCTCATTGTGTGTGTGGCTTAACTTCCTTCCAGGATATATTTATCGTTTATAATTATTACATTTGAATTATTGTGGTAGAAAAACAAATAATAAACGCGTCCTCATATTTTTTCCTTCTTTGGATGGACTTTTAAATAAAGTCATAGACAACATTTCTTTAAAAAAACCATTACTTTTTAAGTGAAATTACACAGAAGTGTTGTTATTATAGTGTTTCATAGTATAAACTTAATAAAAACAAAGCCCGATTTCAATAACAACCACTGTCATCTTTATAGTTGCATGAATAAAAAGATACAAATACAAATTTTGTTGCAATATAATCTTACGAGGAGGTTGATTTGTCAATTAAGCCGTGGAATAAATCTATACTACTAAATTAAAGACAATTAACGAGTCCGGATCATAAAACCGATAAAGATTTTAATGAAATGGGTTTATTTCTTTGATTCCCGGAATACATTAGTCAACACAAATAATATTTAAAAAGACAACATCCGTGTCTTGTGAGGTCGTTTAGCATTTTCCAGGTATTTCGACTTGAATAATATACCCCTTATTTAAAAATTTTAATAAAATATCAGTTTCCGGAACTTGGATCAATCTTCGAGTGATTATTACAAATTCGTGAAAGTATAAAACGCAACAAGTATATCTTGATTTATGTGTATTGACAGAACACATCTCACGATTCTTACAATACAATAAGTATATCATAGCGTGAAAATGTGTACGGGACAATTTAACATGTTTACAATCCGTGTAAATAAATATTTAAATCGACAGAATATTCAAGGAAGAGTATCTAATTGTTGATTTTCACCAATTATTACACTTATTACAAAACAAGATAAAACTAAAATTTGACAGGGAAATTTCACCATTTTTTATACATATAATTTTCCAATTTTCTACTCTGTAATGAATTACGAGTTTACTGTTTGCGACAGTTTTTGAATTTCTTACTGGCATCGTGTTCTTTTAATAACGACTAATTAACTTTTGATATATAGTATTTAGAAATTTCTGTATTTATTTCTATTTTTTAATTATCTTAATATATATGTTTTAACAATTTAAACATTGTTAAATAACTAAAATGATCTAAGAGCTCAAATGTGTTAGAAAAATAGAAAAATATCTGTTCCATTTTTAATTGTGCAATATATTTCATTTTGACCATGTATTTGCTAACACTGATATAAATAACGGTTTTAATCCCCGTTTCTCATACCTTTTCTTTTGAAAAGGCTGTATTAAGTCAGTACCATTGCTAAAGGTTGGTACATTTTTGGTTGTTGGTTCTAGGGTAGCGGTTCTAGGTTTTAGATTTGTGGATTGTCATGTTGAAGTTCGGTATTTTTGTATTACCTCCGTGTCTATATTGCTCAATTGATCAGGTATGCAAGAGCTTGCAGCGACTATGCTGATTTTTTATTTATTCGTTCGTCTGGATAGCCCGTCTTATACAGGATAAAAAAAAATATTTTGGATCCGAATGCACTGTCGTCATATTCAATAAGGTTTACGACTAGCAGCAGACCACAATCAATAACGATGGTAACACGAAGATTAAGCACATGCCAAAATGGAAGATTTAGGAATGATCTTAGAAAGTAACGAACAATGCATAAAAACGTTTATTTACAAACACATAATCAAAATGAATTAACCATTATCACGCAGAATATTTATATCTGTTTTTCCCCAAAACTAAATAACAATTGCAAATATGTTTTAGAGAGCAGCGAAAATGGCGAAAATGGGAAAAAGCACACAATACACATGATGCAAATGCCTATACAAAAGTAATCTTAGTAAAAATTGATGCCGACCGCGAAAATACGGACCAGTGGAACGTTAATGTTGGAGCCGGCATTTCAGCTGATGAAAAGGAAACAAAACATACTAAGGGGGTTGACGACAGTTTACAAAGAAAACCGGATTTACGAGTATTAAACCTGATTTTTATTTGGGTTTAAATCCAGATGGAAAAATAAATTGTGTTTTTACAACAAGTAAAACCAAACACGGGGATAAAATATGTGATTCTTACTGTCTGACGAAAGGTATAGTGTGATTGTAGACAAAGACAGCTACATACAAGGCGGGCAATATGGCAGCATTTGGGTTGACATGTCTGGAAAAAAATCACGACAAAGTAGGAAAGAAAAAAAACGGAAAAGGAAGTTAAAGTTAAACAGATAGAGATACAAAAAGATGCCAGGCATGTTTTAATGCGCTGAAGTGCGGGATAGACTATATATGACTTGGTGCAAAAACATGGTCATTGGTAGAAAAATTTTGGAAACCTACATCTAGCTATTCTACCACATACCGACCGTGTGAACAATAGTGGATATTTACTCATTTCGTTTTCAGGAATATTCATTGAATTTATTCAGCGAATGAGAGCACCGTATAGACTTCTTCAATAAGATATGAGCAAAGACTAAATTTAAGCATCTCCATTACGACTTTGAAATCGTGCATGAAAATAATAATAGATATATATTTACTACTACTAGTTTGGTTTTTACAGAATGATATACTTATTTTCCGTTGATGAAGACGTGCAGGTTTACTTTTTTAAGTTGTCAACTGGTCAATTGATAATTTATTAACAACGTTTTTTATGCAAACGAAATATTTGCTGACCAAAATCGTGTATTCGTACTTTTTGTAATTGGTTCTAGAAGTTTATTAAATAAATCAAAATAAGATATTAAATATTCATGAAAATGAGAAAATATCCATAACTGTTTACACGGTCGGTAAGTGGTAGCAAATCAAAGTGGGTTTCCGACTATACTTTTTAATCGTTACTTTAATAAAAAAAAGAATCTCAATGCCGTGGAAATTCATAGTTATTTTGTGCGATTTTTATACATGTCAATGTTGGACAAAACAACAAAAACAAATGTCTTTTACTCGTTGCTGGCACAAATTGATTTAAAATGATTTTAATGCAATACTTTAATGCTGCACACAAACAACAGCATAAAAAAGAAAATGCAAACCAATAATAAATTTTTTTTTAATTATAAGTCACCGCAAGTGTAAACACAAAATTGTACAAATTTTTCTTTTTTTTCTTGGGGTTTTATGTTTGACTTAGTTATTTAATTATATAATTGACCTTCTGCTTTGAAATTTCTTTAACTTAGTGCAAACAAATAATTGCCTGCCAGTGAAAAGATAAGAAATTAACCTAATAAATAATATATCCAGTGTATAAATAATACAGTCATGTTTTTACTATAATACTGCATAATGTGCTGCCTGTTACTTATTCACAGGATCGTCTCCAAAGCACAGTGATGTGTTGACACAAAATAAAACAAAAAATATTGCCTTATCTGTTATATTGTCAAAATATTTCGGTTAAATATATTTTTAACAAAACACAGTGCTACACTGGAAATTAAAATGTGACATTGAAGGTAATACAAGATGGAAACTTCGTGTTTGAATTCGGTTAACGATTAAGTGTGGCCTAAATTAAAGATTTTAAATTATGCATATTATTTAGGTATTATATATAACAAAGACATCTTTTCGACGAAAATATTCACAAAAAGTCAACGATTACTTAGGATAGCTTTGTATGTGGGTAGACAAAAAACGCAGATCACACGATTTTGCCAAACCTACATGGATTTAAGCAGTTTAAAACACATCAGAGGGCAGACTTGTTTGTTACAATTTAAATACTGATTTCTCATGAAAAGTATAATATTCGAACAATATTCTAGTAACAATTATGATCAAAATTTTAAAAATACGAATTTTTTAACTTATAAAAAGTCGTTCTTATACTTGGGTCATATAGATTTATAGTCCAGGTCAAAGTCATTGTACGTGCAAAAAGCCAACCTTTATCCTACTAGTGCATTTATGTCTTGTTTTAAGTTACTTAAAATGTACAAGTGAATTTTCCAATGTGGGCATTCTACTTACTTTACCTGTCTGTCAAATCTGTTAAATGTTAAATTTTCTGATTGACAACATATTCGTCGTGTTTGGAATATATGTTGTATCTCCAAGGTGATGAATAGGTTCCGTTGTAGTATAAAGTCCGATAAATGCACTGGCAAACAGCTTTGGCTCAGTAAGCATTGTAATCTCCATTTTATTCTTTTTCATCAAATTCTTTTCAGCCAAGTCCTACATAATTTTTTAATCACGGCTGATTTAAACCGGGATATCTAAAAGCCTTTTTTCGTTGTTTGTGGTTATGTAAATGTGATGATGTCAGTTCATTTTGTAACTTGAGGGCATGTATCTTAATTTTTAATACCTAATTTCTACTTTAACATCAAAACACTTCAGGCAGTTTCCATTGTCACTGTAAGGTGAACATTCTGAGGCAACGCCCAGCAGTCAGTTTTAGTTTTGTCTAAAATGCCCCGTGCAATTTTACATCCACCTGGTGTCGCTTCGATCTGCACGAATAAAAATCAACAACAAGACACACATTTTGATTTAGTTATCGTATGTACCACTTTTGTCGCGTTGTTTATTTAGTGCATTCCATATTAGTAAGACTATTCGCGTAAATTTGGTTTGTTTACATCTCGGTAAAATCTGCTTGTTGACATATTGTAATGCATTTAAACACTTTGGCATTGAATGAAAAAAAAACCGGTTGCGAATGTTTAGCCCAAGATTTTCCAAGTGAGATTCTGATTGACCCACGGAAAATTTGTGTGTGTGACCCCTAACGCGACCTGTAATGGGATGTTGTTAGATCTTCACGCAGCGACATAGCCAAAACGGATAGCAAGTGAAAGATTTAATTTTAATTAGATTGATACTACTATTAACCAATTTGCGATATTTTTATTATGAATCAGTAACTTAGTCTCCAATAGATAGACCCTGTTACGTCATTGATGTTTAAAGAACACCAGAAACTGTTGCAAATAGCTACATTTCACGTGTCTTTAATGATTAAACGTGTTTAGTTTCAAATTGAGTTTTACACAAACGGGACGTAGTTAACTAAGTAAGTAATCCTTTACCGATTAACCAATGAGAAAACAGTTTTTTGTTTTTAATTCCTAATATTAGAGTCTAAATCCGATTATGAGTATTCAGGAAAAATAATTATAAAAAGGAATCGATCTACCTAGTAGTGATCATAACACCACAAGTCAAGAACAGGCAGACAAGACTTGATTTACAAAAGAGGGAACAACAACAAAAAATGACACATAAAACAACACGTGTGGACACGTACAAATGTCTAGTCTATATGTCACATTACTTGAAAAACAAATTCATGAGCATCGTGTAAATAGCATTACATTGTCATCCTTTAAAATATTTATATGCATGGCTACCTAATTCAAGCACTTGAACGTGGTCACTGGACAGTGAAATTGATTCGAGGTCAGGTAACACCTAACAAACAGTCATGTACTATTAATCAGCAACATATATACCAAGATTTGTCATCCTACCATGCATGGTTACAGAGCATCTGCCCTAAACGATAAATAATATGAATGTAGGCGCAGCCTAAATGCGAGCATCGCACATTGTTCATATCGTTACTTCATAGACCCCTTACAGTGCCTCTACATTCCATTGATGACGTGACGTCTTATCTAATGTGTTGGTGACGTCACAAAACTCAATTTCAAATATAGCGTTCAGATTGAAAAAAATTTGACTGGCATTTTTGTAGTAATTTAAAAAATAAACACTTTGTTTTTATCGATGTCAAAATTATTTTTGTCTACTTTTATATTATATATTTTTTCGTTCGTCTACAATATTTTCTTCGGATAGCTCAGCTACCATCTGAAATGGATTTGTTCATATGGATCACGTGACTTTTTTACACACACGCATGTAACCGTATAGCTCGCAACAACACAGTCATTGGACAGTGAAATCAGGTCATGGTAAGGTGAGGGCAAGAACTCATTATAAGCTAAAATTATACGAAATGTGTGTTAACGCTGCCGCCGGGGTCCCATATCTTTGCTCATTTTGTTCATTCAAGCATTTTTCTAACTTAGAGAATAAAAAACATCGTTGTTAACACCTATGTTAGGGGTTTTATGCACCACATCAGAGAAATTAAATCCCTGTCAGTGGAAAGACATTGAGTTATTGTTCTGAATATTGGGATATTTCCTATGGAAAAGCAACGGTAAAACAAGATAAACCAAGAATAAACCAGTCGCTTAAGCCGATAGGGTTCAAATTGTTTCGATTCCTTTCTGCAGTTATATTTTTATAACAAAGGCATATATGTCATTAAACTGGATATCTTGCATCACAAGTCAGTAATTACCAATATCCTAACATACTTAAAACAACAAATCATTTCTGATTAAATATTATACCAATAATAGAACCACTGCATCTTTAATCTTCAAAAAACGCCAGAAAACGTGAAAAACAAACTAGAGGCTCCCAGGAGCCTGTATCGCTCAACTGAACCTGAAACTAAACAACCCTTTTTTATCCAGCTTTTCGTTGCTATAAGGAATTGCCCAACACTTCTGCAAAAATCATTAATTTTGACATTTTAAGGGAAATTACTCCGTTAAGTATGAGTTTTTGATGCTTAGAGGGATAAGGGAGGTTCACTTCAAATTTGCTGTACCTGTAATACTTTTTTAACTATCAGTCGAAAACTCTCTCGACTCCCACCCCCCCCCTTTTCATTTTTTCTATTTTAAGCCAACATAGCTATGTAGGTAGTCAGATGTCATGATTTGCAAAATTTTGGTAGAGGATGTCTAAAGATGATGTGTGCAATGTTTCAAAGCAGTCCTTTCATTGGTTAAAGAGGAGAAGATTTTTTTTAATCAAGTAAAATTGATTAAAAAAATGTTCAAGGAGAATAATTCCTCAAGACAATCTTGACCCTAAAGTCATTTTTGTAGCCCTCATAGAGCAGAACAATTAAGCAATGCTAACTTTTTCTCTATTTCTAATAATTTTTAAGATTTTGAGGCAAAAATGTCAAAAATAATCAATTTTGACAATTAAAGGGCAATAACTCCTATAAGGAGTCATCATACAACTTCAACCCGATGGAGTGTTTCGTAGAGCTTTTGCTGCAGATGAAGGCATGTTGCTTCGATTTTCCTGTATCTGTTACACTTTTTTAAATATAAGCCAAAAACTGTATTTTACCCCCCTCCATCCTATTTTTAGCCATGGTGGCCATGTTGGTTAATCTGCAGCCATGGTTGGTGCAAACATGGTTGAGGACATTTGACAAATGATGTGTACAAAGTTTCAAAGCAGTACTTTCAGTTGTTTCAGAGGAGAAGATTTTAAAAAATCAATTAAAACAGATTAAAAAAAAAACAGTTCAAGGGGAATAACTCTTAAACGGTTAATCAGACAATCTTGACCCTTAATCATTTTTGTAGCCCTTATAGAGCAGAACATTTAAGCAATGTAAACTTTTTCTCTAGTTCTAATAAATTTCAAGATTTTGAGGCAAAAATGGCAAAAATCATCAATTTTGACAATTAAAGGGCAATAACTCCTACAAGGAGTCATCATACAACTTTGACCCAATAGAGTGTTTTGTAGAGCTTTAGATGCTGAAGAAGGTCGTTCTGTTTTCCTGTATCTGTTATACTTTTTGAACTATAAGCAAAAAACTGTATTTTGACCACCTGTTCTATTTTTAGCCATGGCGGCCATGTTGGTTCGTCTGAGGCCATGATTTGGGCAAACTTGGTAGAGGACATTTTACTGATGATGTATGCAAAGTTTCAAAGCAATCCCTTCAGTGGTTTTGGAGAAGAAGATTTTTGAAGAAAAGTTGACGACGACGACGACGGACGACGACGGACGCCAAGTGATGGCAATAGCTCACATGACTCTTCGGGCCAGGTGATCTAAAAAGGCCAGGAGGTTGATACATTGTCTAAGTGAATAACTCGTTGCAGATATTAATTCAAATAATCAGTCGATTTAGAAGTCGATGAGTATAAAGGCATCATCAATTTTCAGACAGGTCCCTTAAACTACTATTGATCACGTGGTCTGTCAACACTGAAGTTGAGGTTTAGAGTCGCACCGAGGGCAGGTAGTACTCAACTCCAATGTTTAATGATTACCAGTTTCCCTACCGAAGTTCGGGGTTTTCTCTGAGTACTCCGGTTTCCTTGGCCAATAAAATCTGTACACATTTGCTGAAAGTGGCTTAAAACAGTATACAAACAAAAAGCAAATAAATCGTCAGAAATCTTTATGGCGCTTTAACTATACCCGATATCCATAACAAACATGTACGCTTTCAAATGGGGAGAAGTATCAAACAAGAATATTGTGAATCTCCTTGTATTAGATACCAAAAACCGCACAAATCCCTACAAACAGCGTTTAATAGCAGTATCGTCAACGTACCACCAAACCTCTATTGAAGCTCCAGACCACTAATTCAATAGCAATATAGAAACGGCCTCAGAAAATACAGTGACACTTGCAATTCCAGGAGTGGAATAAATGAAATATGGATACTACAAAAATCAAGAACTGATAGACATTTTAAAGTCTGGATCAGTTAACAGCATTAAAACCTTTGATTTTTCGACACTACGCGACCATCCTCTTAAAACCAGCCTTTTCAAGAAAAACGGAATGAAATGATATAAATTCCTGGGATTTAACTTGCATCAATGACCCTAAATCGGATAATATGTTAGAATTTCTGATTAAGAACATTTTTGTCATGTTAAGATGACATATATTTCAACCGAAAGTTGGTATTCCAATTGATACTAAATGTGCTCCTCTCCTCGCCGACCTGTTTTAGTACTCTAATGAAGAGGATTTCTAAGAAAGCCTGCTGAAAAAGAAAGAAAAAACACTGACTAGACATTAAATTTCACATTTGCTAAATTTATGATATCTTGTAAAGGAACAACGCTAAATTCGCAGACTATTTGCATTTAATCCATAGCGAGCATGAAATTAAAGAAACCATCATTACACTTCGATCGGTCTCTTACTCAAATCTACTTCTAAAAATAGACTGGGAAAACTACAAAATAGAATCTACGACAAAAGAGATTCCTTTAACTTTACAACTTAACGTGTATCAATAGAAATACTCCATCAGCTTTGGTGTATGTTGAGAACAGTTGACTACTAAGCTACTCAAACAAAGGATTGTTCTATCAAGGTTCAGAAATTATATGGCCGTCACCATGACTTAATAGATCGTAATGGGAAATCCATCTCTTAAATACGATCCCACATTTTCGCACAGTCATAGGCTGTCTTTCTTAATCATGGACTTTGCTTTCCCCTAGCTATGACAATGAGTAACATGGCGAATGTCTAATTAGAGATAGGCACTGAATATTTGTCCAGAGCACATGAGTGCACCCCTGGTTTTTATCCAGTCTAATTTTGTTTTTGTTATTTTATTTTTTTTGTTTCCTGTTCAATATGTTTGTCTAAATCCGGATTTATAACAGTCTAATGAAACAAAACTTGTTTAATTTTAAAATTATTCAATCATATTTATCCGTCAATTATACATTTTTAATTACTAAATTGCAGAATGTTCATTGAACTATTCGGTGACGCTGACCTATACTATGTGTTGATGTATTGTGGAGAGGGATTTTTGCGTGAAAAATGAAAACGGTTTACCGCGTATGGTTCAGCTTATGCTCCCTTTGTAGATCAAGAATACTACTTTTTGAAATCAATAATTATTTCCTCGAGATATTCAGCGTTTTGAAATATGGCAGTTTTTAAATTTTGAAATGGCAATTTTCCATTTTGTAACAACTTAATACCAGAGGCATATTATAAAACATCGACAGGTTATCGTATCTACATTTTTTCTACTGAATTTTCGTAATAAAAAGGTAAAATATAGAATAATGAAAAAATGCAAGCAAACTTATTTTCCCAAGGGGGGTTGGCATTTAGTATAGATAATGGCAGATTTATTCAGTTTTTTTTTTATAAATTCCTATTTGATAATTATGAAAATTGTTAATCAAAAAGCAAAAATAATATACATAGGAATAGAATAATAACCGTAAAAGTAACCGTGGGTTCTCCAATTGGAGAAGTCGGGTTAAGCAACGCAACACGAAATCATACTGATATGGTAACACGACTTAACAGACGAAATGCGTGAATGACATAATATTTAGGAGTAGCTTTGTTGACTGTTAAGTTACTCAAACATGATTTGTCATCCTTTCAGAAGTTCTTACGCCGCCATCAGCATCAAACGTGATCAGATCTTTTTTGTGAACAATAGGTAGACTTTCCTCTAAATATGACAGACTCCTAAACTCAACTAGCGTTTAATTACAGGCAAGCTCTGCACCATATACAGCACCATAGTGCACCCACAGTTTTAATTAGGAATAGGTTATTAACTTTATTTTTGTTTCTTTTTGTTTTCTATTGGGTGTGTTTGTCTCAATCCAGATTTGCATTCGACACTTCATTTTTTACTTTAGTCGGTTTCCTTGCTATATTTCTTTCAAATGATTTTATTATCCATTTTTTATCAAACAAACCGACTCACATACTACAGTAATGGAAGCGAGAGTTTTGGCATGCCATAAAACATGGTTTAAACCACCATTTCTTTTTAAATGCCTGTAACAAGTCAGGGCCATTGCTGTAGTTGCTACATTTTTGGTTGTTGGTTCTAATGTTTGATGGTTCTATGATTTTGATTGGTGGATTGTCCTTTGTGTTTGGTATTTGTTTATTACCTTCATTTAATGGGGAGAACGTGAAACAATATCTTGTTTGTAGGAATTACTTTGAACTTCTTTTTTACTCACCATCAAAACATCTACTAATTCTATATATTTATCTAAAAAATAAAATACAATGTTATCCCTATACAAGTTTGTACCTCTATAATTGAACTTTAATGGAAAAGTCGCTTCCGCTTCAAGGAGGGAGTTGTTTGGATAAAATCAAACAAAATAAACATTACAAGACAGACATCTATTGCTTTAAAACCACAAGACTGAGGTTTCTTGGAGATATCCTGTCATCAAATATAGGTACAATAGAGGCATTGTAGCCTTGCTCCATCAACCAAGCCTGTCTATCACGTGTAATAAATGTTTCTATAACAGGTTGAAGAACTACTTGGAGAGCCTGCAATAAGAATAAATCACTACTATCAGTGCATGGATTTCTGAAGTGAACAACTAAACAGTAATTGTCAATGTGAATTTCTGTAATTACAATTGACTTCCAAAGTCAGCAATGAAAGATTTAAGAGTAAATATGTCTATTTATGCAGATCTCTCAAGTCTCCAACAAAAACCATAATTGTCATACTAAGTATTGCTGGAGATTCAAAAACATGGTCATAAACTCAAGAAGAGCTATTCAACTACTGATAGACGATTTTTATTTAAGAAAAGGTTGTTTTGATAACAAAGTTGACAAACTCTTCATGATTCTAACTTCTGCAAACGATGCTGACTATTTTTAACAAAGAACTCGCTACTAAACACGTGGTGAATTGGGACAAAGTGAAGTCACTGTGTACTGTATAGCATTACCCAGTAGTGGATTGGGACAAAGTGAAGTAACAGTGTACTGGATAGCATAACCTAGCAGTGGATTGGGACAAAGTGAAGTCACAGTGTACTGGATAGCATAACCTAGTAGTGGATTGGGACAAAGTGAAGTCACAGTGTACTGGATAGCATAACCTAGAAGTGGATTGGGACAAAGTGAAGTAATAGTGTACTGGATAGCATAACCTAGTAGTAGATTGGGACACAGTGAAGTCACAGTGTACTGGATAGCATAACCTAGAAGGGGATTGGGACAAAGTGAAGTAATAGTGTACTGGATAGCATAACCTAGTAGTAGATTGGGACACAGTGAAGTCACAGTGTACTGGATAGCATAACCTAGTAGTGGATTGGGACAAAGTGAAGTCACAGTGTACTGGATAGCATAACCTAGAAGTGGATTGGGACAAAGTGAAGTCACAGTGTACTGGATAGCATAACCTAGTAGTGGATTGGGACAAAGTGAAGTCACAGTGTACTGGATAGCATAACCTAGAAGTGGATTGGGACAAAGTGAAGTAATAGTGTACTGGATAGCATAACCTAGTAGTGGATTGGGACAAAGTGAAGTCACAGTGTACTGGATGGCATAACCTAGTAGTGGATTGGGACAAAGTGAAGTCACAGTGTACTGGATAGCATAACCTAGAAGTGGATTGGGCCAAAGTGAAGTCAGAGTGTACTGGATAGCATAACCTTGTAGTGGATTGGGACAAAGTGAAGTCACAGTGTACTGGATGGCATAACCTTGTAGTGGATTGGGACACAGTGAAGTAACAGTGTACTGGATAGCATAACCTAGTAGTGGATTGGGCCAAAGTGAAGTCAGAGTGTACTGGATAGCATAACCTTGTAGTGGATTGGGACAAAGTGAAGTCACAGTGTACTGGATAGCATAACCTTGTTGTGGATTGGGACAAAGTGAAGTCAGAGTGTACTGGATAGCATAACCTTGTAGTGGATTGGTACAAAGTGAAGTTGCAGTGTACTGGATAGCATAACCTTGTAGTGGATTGGGACAAAGTGAAGTCACAGTGTACTGGATAGCATAACCTAGTAGTGGATTGGGACAAAGTGAAGTCAGAGTGTACTGGATAGCATAACATAGTAGTGGATTGGGACAAAGTGAAGTCACAGTGTACTGGATAGCATAACCTAGAAGTGGATTGGGACACAGTGAAGTAACAGTGTACTGGATAGCATAACCTTGTAGTGGATTGGGACAAATTGAAGTCACAGTGTACTGGATAGCATAACCTAGTAGTGGATTGGGACAAAGTGAAGTCACAGTGTACTGGATGGCATAACCTTGTAGTGGATTGGGCCAAAGTGAAGTCACAGTGTACTGGATAGCATAACCTAGTAGTGGATTGTGTCAAAGTGAAGTCACAGTGTACTGGACAGCATAACCTTGTAGTGGATTGTGTCAAAATTAAGTAACAGTGTACTGGATAGCATAACCTTGTAGTGGATTGGGACAAATTGGAGTCACAGTGTTCTGGATAGCATAACCTTGTAGTGGATTGGTACAAAGTGAAGTAATAGTGTACTGGATAGCATAACCTTGTAGTGGATTGGGACAAATTGAAGTCACAGTGTACTGGACAGCATAACCTTGTAGTGGATTGGGACAAAGTGAAGTCACAGTGTACTGGATGGCATAACCTAGTAGTGGATTGGGACAAAGTGAAGTCACAGTGTACTGGATGGCATAACCTAGTAGTGCATTGGGACAAAGTGAAGTCACAGTGTACTGGATGGCATAACCTAGTAGTGGATTGGGCCAAAGTGAAGTAACAGTGTACTGGATAGCATTATAGAGAAGTGGATTGGGCCAAAGTGAAGTTGCAGTGTACTGGATGGCGTTATAGAGAAGTGGATTGGGTCAAAGTGAAGTCACTGAAGGCTGGATAGCATTACATAGTATTGGATTGAGTCAAAGTCACACAAAAAATAGCCATATATATTTAACGTCCAAAACCACCATGTGTTTCTTTTTGTTGTATTTGTTTCACTGTTTCAGGCCATGTTCAGCAATTTTAGCTATATCAAGAAGTCTAGATTTTATAAGGAGAGGATGTCAGAGTACCAGATGTGAACCCTTGACCTATATTTCACTGATAAACATATGTTCAACTATGCATTTTCCGTAACGCGAGTCACACTGGTACCCTACATGAAAACTGAAATTTGTACAGGATTCCTGTTGTATTGATTTTAATTTTGACTGCATGCTTTGATGTTATGTTTTAAATAACTATAACTTAACAGATCTAATATTACTCTTACTGTAAATGGCTCAATATAACTGAAGTATTTTTCAAATTTGCAGAACAATTCCTGCAACTTTTCTTTTACAATGTCCAAATTCAAATCGTTTGCTAAAAATAAATAAAAACTAATAATAATTATTGAAGATAATAAAAAATAAAGAAGTCCACTCCGTTAGACTGAGTTGATTATCAGCTCTGCATGTAGTTTTTGGCTCTTGTAGTTAAATTGCCAATATGTAGGGAAGGAAAACCTTTCTGTGTTTCCTGCCAATTTGTAATAGCAATTATTTTACTCATTTCACGTACTGTGTCAGAAATGATCAAAGTTATTTTATAAGCCTTGGTAACTAACAGGTCAAATTAATGATACTTAGAAAGGATAGGGTCTCTCCCCTTTTCCTTTTTGTTTCCTTTCATTTCCCTTATTGATAATTAGTATGATAAGATGTAATTTGTAGCCATACTGCACAATAGTGTATGACAACATGCAATGTGCATTACAACTTTGTCATCTTATAGCGTATGTATGTATGTGTGTATGATTGTGAAATGAGTGTTTACTTTAATAATAGTTTATTACAGGTCACTTGCTTAATTTGTTGTTTAAATATTTAGTGTTTAAAAATGCATGTATTAACAATGTAAGCATGTTTTTTGGTTTGTGTGTTGGTTTGTGTATGTTTGTCTATATCTGGATTTGTAACTGTCCCTTGAATTTTGGCTCGGTTTTCTTTGCTATTTTTCTATCAATGAATGTAAGTAGTAACTTTTCTTTAAATGCATCTATTATATGTTTCCAAGAAACACAATGCATTAAAGAAGTTTAAAACCTTGATAGAGAAATGGAGTGGCATCTAAAGTCATTACACTAGTAGAAATGCTGGAATTGTATAATTTTTAAACCAGATTTAGATGTTAATATATATAAGTCGTTGGTTGATAATCATGGTCATTATATTGTTTCAGATTTATCTGTTTATAGTCATCCCATTTGTTTATTTATATGGATATAATATAAGATGAACCATCTTTATTTGAGAAAATTTAGACTAAAATATCATCAATCATGTTAATTGTGATATTAGTGTTATAATGTGTGGTGACTGGAATGTTGTTAAGGATTGTTTTCAATTGTTGGTTAGATTATTGGATATAAACGACTTTGGGTCGATTTACGCTGAATAAACCGCAAAGCGCTTTATGTTGCAGCGTAAATCGATCCAAAGTCGTTTATATCCAACAATCTAACCAACAATTGAAAACAAACCTTATATTTTAAATTCTATAGTAAAAATGAAGTAACAAGAACAATATTTTACATGTAATCAAATAATATTTGCAATTCACAATTTTAGTGTCGTCACTTGTTGTTTGCAGAAGAATTCATGTATAGTCAACGTCATCAATACATCTTATTATCAGGGTTTTAGCTAGGATTTTTTAAGCATTAGTCACTTTTGCGTGCGACTAACTTTAAGATCTAATATGTGTGTATATTTTTTATATGTCTAAATGTATGCAAGATCATTATATAATTAATTTATTAATGCGATAAACATCAATCAATATTTAATATTTTCTGACACCATTTTATTACATATATTATTTAATCAATGTAATATTGCCATAGAACATATATTTAAACAGATTTAAATAAAAAAACTTTGACAGTGTTTGCCAAAATATTCATTTTTGTTAATATTTAAATCGTTGCAATAGTCGTTTTTAATTGGCATCGTATTTTGCAATCTCCGGCACCGAATTCATATCCGCTCCGAAAACCTATCGGTATTTTTTTTTTTTTTTTTTTTGTTTCTCTGACTGGTTACCAGTAGTATTTTATCCTACGCTTTATGTGCAAAGTAAAATCACGCCGGAACCAGAGTTAACAAATGGCGCGTAACATGATAAACAGAGGCTGTGACAAAAAAATGACGATTCTGACGAGAATGGCAATAAAATTAAAAGGAGACATAAGACATTTTTTTAAATGACAGAGCGACTTCAGCTTCTCGTTTAATGGTCAACAACGCGACGTGGGACCACAATAAGATCGCCCGAGTTGTCATCCAACTGGTTATGCTCGATCGTGTGTGACACAGTAATTAAGTGATTAATTATCAAATAATATCAGGTGGCCTATCTCTTACATAATTACTTTAATTGCCTTGGGTCATAAACATGTACCTTAGGTCAGATATTTGGATTTACCTGTGCCGATTTTGACGATGAAAATTTCGAAGTTTGAAAATGGAAGTGGCGAATTACGTTCAAATTATTTTCGTCATTTCCAAAAAGGATTCGCCAATTGCGAAAGTGGCGAGCGCTAGCTAAATCACTGCTTATTATGATGTCACAATCAGTCACGTGCTGAAAAACCAAGTTAGGTTATGCGAAATAACCAACTTTGCTCATGTATTGAGTATTTAAACGAAATTAAAATATTCCAATATAAATTTAGATAATTTTAATACAATTCCTAATAGTAATACAGATAGTAGGGAAAAAATCCAGCACTTGGTGCTAGTCCTCACCAATAAAACAAAGTTGACTTGATTATTTTTTGGTGGTGTAACTCAAAATGTGGGGTAAAAGAAAGGAGATCTGTCAGTCCAAAATTACATGTAGTATGTTATAAACGAACCATTAACAATTACCTCCTAACTTAGTTCTCTTAACAACAGCCTCTATGTATACTGTGAAGTCGGACATGTCACCTTGTCTGGTCAGCTTACGGAATAGCTTTTTACTGTCACATTGTTCTGAGAAAAATAACAAATGGAAGTCTAACGTAACACAGAATATATATAGACAAATCAGAATAAACAGTATGATAATCTCAACATGTATTCTAGTGTAAATATGTAAATGTTTACGTGGGCGTGGGGTGGCATGGGGGTTATTTTCATTTATTTCATGGAGCCTCGGTGGTCAAGTGGTTAAGTCGTCTACTTTGATCACGTGGTCTGTCAACACTAAGATTGCGGGTTCGATTCTCACTGTGGGCAGGGTGTACTCGACTCCAATCTTAATTGACAAGGATGTCTAGTTTTCCTCCCCAAATAAAAACTGGACACCATGATATAGCTGAAAATTTGCTGAAAATGGTGATAAACATCATTCAAACAAATAAACAATCATTTATTTCACAATCAATGCCAAAGCAAACAGTTTTTAGATCAATAATGCAAACAAGATAAATGTCTTGTATTACATTCATCTGAAAAGTATTGGCCAAAAGGAACCCCCCTAAAATAGCCATGTTTTCAAAAAACAAGTGTGGATGTTGAAAGATGTTCTACAATGTAACTTATTTATAATAAAAGAGCAGTACTTTATATTCAACTATTATCGAAAGATCATCTGTTATTGTGATATTGTGATATCATATATGGGGTTTTAAATAATACATAGAAACAAAAAAAAACATTTCTAGTAATAGCCAGTTAAGGATTGTTTTCAATTGCTGGTTAGATTATTGGATATAAACAACTTTGGGTCGATTTACGCTGAATAAACCGCAAAGCGGTTTATGTTGCAGTGTAAATCGATCAAAGTCGTTATATCCAAAAATCTAACCAACAATTGAAAACAAACCTTATATTTTAAATTCTATAGTAAAAATGAAGTAACAAGAACAATATTTTATAATTAATCAAATAATATTTGCAATTCACATTCTAGTGTCGTCACTTGTTGTTTGCGGAAGAATTTATGTACAGTCAACGTCATCAATACATCTTATTATGACGTCACAATCAGTCACGTGTTGAAAAACCAAGTTAGGTTAATGTTATTTGCTACCTTCATAAAACTCCAGATCTGACAACACAGAAAAATCAAATAAATATATAGAGGCCTTGATGGCTGTGGTCTAGGAAGTTAGCTATTTGGTCTAGGAAGTTAGCTATTTGGTCTAGGAAGTTAGCTATGTGGTCTAGGAAGTTAGCTATGTGGTCTAGGAAGTAAGCTATGTGGTCTAGGAAGTAAGCTATGTGGTCTAGGAAGTTAGCTATGTGGTCTAGGAAGTAAGCTATGTGGTCTAGGAAGTAAGCTATGTGGTCTAGGAAGTTAGCTATGTGGTCTAGGAAGTAAGCTATGTGGTCTAGGAAGTAAGCTATGTGGTCTAGGAAGTTAGCTATGTGGTCTAGGAAGTAAGCTATGTGGTCTAGGAAGTTAGCTATGTGGTCTAGGAAGTTAGCTATTTGGTCTAGGAAGTAAGCTATGTGGTCTAGGAAGTTAGCTATGTGGTCTAGGAAGTAAGCTATGTGGTCTAGGAAGTTAGCTATGTGGTCTAGGAAGTTAGCTATGTGGTCTAGGAAGTAAGCTATGTGGTCTAGGAAGTAAGCTATGTGGTCTAGGAAGTTAGCTATGTGGTCTAGGAAGTAAGCTATGTGGTCTAGGAAGTTAGATATGTGGTCTAGGAAGTTAGATATGTGGTCTAGGAAGTAAGCTATGTGGTCTAGGAAGTTAGCTATGTGGTCTAGGAAGTAAGCTATGTGGTCTAGGAAGTTAGATATGTGGTCTAGGAAGTTAGATATGTGGTCTAGGAAGTAAGCTATGTGGTCTAGGAAGTTAGCTATGTGGTCTATAGTAAGTGTTGACGTAGGTTGTATAGTGTTTTTTGCGTTACAAATGAAAACTGCTTACCGCGTATGGTTCAGCTTATGCTCCTTTTTTAGATCAAGAAGGGACCTTTTTGAAATCAATAATTATTTCCCCGAGATATTCAGCGTTTTGAAATAAAGCGGTTTTTTAGTTTTGAACGGGCGATTTTTCATACTAAAATTTGACCTTAATTAGAACGGAACTGTACTTTAGGAACAATCGATTGTTGTCTACTCGAAATCCTTCGGGTGATGTCGTCTGCAGTTTAGGCGGGAAAAGTCTCGCGGTTTGTCCGAATACCATTGAACGTCACGAAAGCAGACGAACATTTGTAAACATCGTAAGGTCCGTAAAGAAACAAAAATGGCTGACTTATTATGTGAAATTTCCGTAGCAAAAGTCAAGGACGATTTGTAACAACTTAAATACAGAGGCATACTATAAAACATGGACAGGTTGTTGTATCTACGTTTTTTCTACTGAATTTTCGTAATAACAAGGTAAAATATAAAATAATGAAAAAATGCTAGCAAGCAATTTTTTCCAAGGGGGGTTGGCATTTAGTATAGGAAGTTAGATATGTGGTCTAGGAAGTTAGATATGTGGTCTAGGAAGTAAGCTATGTGGTCTAGGAAGTTAGCTATGTGGTCTAGGAAGTTAGATATGTGGTCTAGGAAGTTAGCTATGTGGTCTAGGAAGTTAGATATGTGGTCTAGGAAGTTAGCTATGTGGTCTAGGAAGTAAGCTATGTGGTCTAGGAAGTAAGCTATGTGGTCTAGGAAGTTAGCTATGTGGTCTAGGAAGTTAGATATGTGGTCTAGGAAGTTAGCTATGTGGTCTAGGAAGTAAGCTATGTGGTCTAGGAAGTAAGCTATGTGGTCTAGGAAGTTAGCTATGTGGTCTAGGAAGTTAGATATGTGGTCTAGGAAGTTAGCTATGTGGTCTAGGAAGTTAGATATGTGGTCTAGGAAGTTAGATATGTGGTCTAGGAAGTAAGCTATGTGGTCTAGGAAGTTAGATATGTGGTCTAGGAAGTAAGCTATGTGGTCTAGGAAGTTAGATATGTGGTCTAGGAAGTAAGCTATGTGGTCTAGGAAGTTAGCAAAGTGGTCTAGGAAGTAAGCTATGTGGTCTAGGAAGTTAGCTATGTGGTCTAGGAAGTTAGCTATGTGGTCTAGGAAGTAAGCTATGTGGTCTAGGAAGTTAGCTATGTGGTCTAGGAAGTTAGATATGTGGTCTAGGAAGTTAGCTATGTGGTCTAGGAAGTTAGCTATGTGGTCTAGGAAGTTAGCTATGTGGTCTAGGAAGTAAGCTATGTGGTCTATGAAGTTAGCTATGTGGTCTAGGAAGTTAGCTATGTGGTCTAGGAAGTTAGATATGTGGTCTAGGAAGTAAGCTATGTGGTCTAGGAAGTAAGCTATGTGGTCTAGGAAGTTAGATATGTGGTCTAGGAAGTTAGCTATGTGGTCTAGGAAGTAAGCTATGTGGTCTAGGAAGTTAGCTATGTGGTCTAGGAAGTTAGATATGTGGTCTAGGAAGTTAGCTATTTGGTCTAGGAAGTTAGCTATGTACTACTTATTGGTTGATGTATGCTCGACAGATTCACCCTTTTCTTTGGAATGCCAGTTTATCATTTTTCACTATAAACTTTAATCTCACACAATAAAACAAATGCACACCATAAAAGACAAAGCTTTAGAATTTATGAAATTTAAACAAGTGTGGACACAGAAAAATGTCTTGCCTGCATTTAGCATCAGTAACGAAAAAAATTACGTCATAAGCATTACGTAAAAAGCATTAAATTGTTATCATTTAAAATATACAATGCATGGTTACAAACGGACCTAATCCAAAAACTTTAACTTAGTCACTGGACCATAAAATTGAGGTCATGGTTAGTTGAAACCTACGAGACACTCATGTACTAATAATTAGCAATCTATATATCAAATGCTGTCATACTACCATGCATGGTTACAGAGGAAGTGCTCTAATCCAAAAACTTTTACATAGTCGCTGGACCGTGAAATTTAGGTCAAGGTCAGGTGACACCTACCAAACAGTCAGGTACTCTTCATTAGCAACCTGTATACCAAACTACTGTCACCCTACCATGCATAGTTGCAGAGGAACTGTCCCAATACAAAAACTTTAACTTAGTCACTGGACCATGAAATTGAGGTCAAGGTCAGGTGATACCTACCAGACAGTCATGTACTATTCATCAGAAACCTATATACTAAATATTGTCATCCTACCATGCATGGTTACAGAGAAACTTTTTCCGTAACCCAAAATCTTTAACGTAGTGTCTGGACCGTGAAATTGAGGTCAAGGTCAGGTGACACCTACCAGACAGTCATATACTATTCATAAGCAACCTATATACCAAATATTGTCATCCTACCATGCTTGGTTACAGAGGAACTGATCTAATATGAAAACTTTAACGTAGTCGCTGGACCGTGAAATTGAGGTCAAGGTCAGGTGATACCTACCAGACAGTCATGTACTATTCATCAGCAACCTATATACCAAAGATTGTCATCCTACCATGCGTGGTTACAGAGAAACTGCAGTAACCCAAAATCTTTAAATTAGTGTCTGGACCGTGAAATTGAGGTCAAGGTCAGGTGACACCTACCAGACAGTCATGTACTATTCATAAGCAACATATATACCAAATATTGTCATCCTACCATGCATGGTTACAGAGGAACTGCCCTAATATAAAAACTTTAACGTAGTTGCTGGACCGTGAAATTGAGGTCAAGGTCAGGAGACACCTACCAGACAGTCATGAACTATTCATCAGCAACATATATACCAAATATTGTCATCCTACCATGCGTGGTTACAGAGGAACTTCCGTAACCCAAAAACTTTAATGTAATCGCTGGAAGGTGAAATTGAGGTCAAGGTCAGGTGACACCTACCAGACAGTCATGTACTATTCATCAGCAACCTTGATACCAAATATTGTCATCTTACCATTCTTGGTTACTGAGGAACTGCCGTAACACAAAAACTTTAACGTAGTCGCTGGACCGTGAAATTGAGGTCAAGGTCAGATGACATGTGACTGACTGGCAAGTACTCATCATAAGCTACCACTGGACCAAATTTGATGGACCTTGGGCTTGGGCTTATAAAGATATGTAGCAAAATGTCGTACGCCGCCGGATTCCCATACATATGTCTCACCTCCAGCGACTATCGTCGCAGGCGAGACAAAAACCAAATATCTGTCCAGCAGCGACACTGTCCACATTGTCATAACTCTGTGTGTGCATAGGAACTGCTTACCCTGATTGATACTTGTTTCTGTTTTCGTTTTATTTTATTTTGGCCATAATGATGTTTTTATTCTAGGAAACAGTGTCCTACAAACCTTGTTTTGAAAAAACTTCCAGAATCCCTCTGTATGCTACATTTTTCATATGAAACTGATGGTCTTCCATACTTTGTGTTTTCCATCGGGCTCTGAAATAAATTACACTTTGATCTTTCAGTAAAAGTATACATTGTATATATTAAGGAGATAACTTTACTGTATTTGAAGTTTTGCCTGAATCAATTTGTGATTTGATGGTTGGAAATTTAGTTTATAATTGGCAATGCATATGGGAGCCAGTAAACAGAACTTTGTAACCAATTGATGCCAGCAAATCTTCAAGTAGCAATAACAAACTATATTAACTAAAATAGGAATTTTTTCTTTACCAGAAATAATGCCTGCACTTGCATTAACTTCTGATAGCATCAGTTTTGGAATTAATGCAATGAAATTATTCACAGTGTCCAATCAGAATTCACACTACATCACAAAATCAATTAGAATTATAAATATACACTGCACAAGAAGAACTACCAGATTTTCTCACAAGATCCTCACTGGTCTTGTTTTTATTTCAGATTTTCAAATTCCTACGTTTTTTTCCACCCATAAATTGCTTTTCAAACTTTCTTAAAAACATCTCAAACTAATGTAACACAACATTTTGCTGTTGCATTAGACAGACAGAAAAATTTAGAAATATAAGGAGAAATCTGTGTCCTGCTTAATTTTTAAAAAGTCCTGATATAGAAAAAGTTATGAGTATTATCTTTAGAAGGATGAGAGAATTTGGCTATTGTGTCTAATTTGAGGCAGGCACTACCTCACCTGAGTGCACCTCTTATTTTTTTATTCGGTTTATGCTACTTATTTTTCTTTTCTTTTTGGAGTCTTCTTTGTGTCATGTGTCATTATGTGTCATATGTCATATGTCATTATGTGTCATATGTCATTATGTGTCATATGTCATTATGTGTCATGTCATTATGTGTCATATGTCATTGTGTGTCATATGCCATTATGTATCATATGTCATTATGTGTCATATATCATATGTGTCATGTGTCATTATGTTTCATATGTGTCATATGTCATTATGTGTCATGTGTCATTATGTGTCATATGTCATTATGTGTCATATGTCATTATGTGTCATGTCATTATGTGTCATGTGTGTCATATGTCATTATGTGTCATATGTCATTATGTGTCATGTCATATATCATTATGCTATGGTTTAAGATTCTTGTTGATCATTTGTTTTTCTTCACATTTTATGTGAACATTCTACACATATTTTAAAAATTTACCTGGTTTCCTGAGCACCAAGTCTCATACCGAATAAATTTAGATTCCAGTTCTGTTTAGCATCTAATATGGCCTTCACAGCAGAACTCATGGGAAAACTGTCAAATTGCCCAGAGGATGCTGAAGAACAAATAATTAATCGTTCATGTTATATTTTTATACTCCATATGAACCTCACAGAGTACTCTTCCTGACAATGTTTTATGACATACAGACATTTGATATCATCCTTGTTTTATGTCATTTATTCTGTTTGTTTAAAGGGTGTTTAATGCCACTTTCATCAATTTTTCAGCTACCTGTATATCGTGGATTCCAGTTTTTATTGGGGGAGGAAACTGGAGTAACCACTGAAAACCTAACCAATGGTAATCTTGTCATTGGAGTTGAGCCAATCATGCCCTGAAGTCAGGCAAACAAAGTGATTATAATACACAGCTAAATGATGAAGGAAGAATAATTTATACAACTTCAAACTACTGGTTAAAATTCATGTCTTAAACAACCATTACATAATTGATGTGTCTCTCTACTAGTATGATGGTCCATGCAAGGTTACTCACTTTTCAAATTTGTTCCCTCAAATTAATATTTTCCTGAAACTTGAAAGGAAAATATTTTTTGAGGGAAAGTGGAAAAATCATCAAACTTGATATGTTTTATGACACTGTAGCCTTGTTTAAGACTTTGTAGCCAGATATGAAGCTAATTTTGTTTAACCCTATTACTTGTTTTATCATTGTACTTTTACATTCAAAATTCCATGGTTAATGATCAATTTGGGGTTAATTAGCAATTCACCTTTTTTTGCTAACTGTATTTATCACCCCCTTAATCTGAGAAAACCGTCCACAAGAAGGGGGAGGGGGGTGAGGGGGTCAATTTTTATTAACTTTGTGTGATGAATGGGCACTACAAAAGATGTTGTTTGAGAAAATATTTCCTCTGGTACAATGTATCTGAAACATTTTCAATGAACAAACCAACATCTTTGTAGAATGCAGTCCCGTGATTATATTCTTATTTCACTTGTCATCTCTTTTAGTACCCTAATAGTGTTATTAGTTGATGGCATTAAATCGCACACTTGGATAAAAGTAGCCTTAAGTCCATGAAGAAAACAACGTTGATCAAGATAAGCTAAATGTTGTTTGTTTTGTTTTTCACACCACTTTCAGTGATATTATGACATCCACTTTTTATTGTGGAAGGCAGTCAGGAAAACTTAATATTTTTCCATTAACACCTTTCCCGCAGTAAGACTCGAATGACTTAATTGTTTATTGTCAATTAACATTGTATCAAGTATTTTGATTGTATCTTCAATATGAGGGCCTCGGTGAAGATAAGTTTGTACTAACTGTGTTACCTTCTTTGAATAATGGATTATTATTATTCAGGCTTTCCATTTTCTGAGATGTTTTTTTCGACTGTTTATTAAGTCTTTCTACTTTCTGAGTGGAAAGCCTTATTGTTATTCTTTTGTACTATGGATGTATGACATAACGCTTTTGCAGTTGACCCTGGCATACAGAACACTTGTTTTTTACGGAGTTATTTCCCCTGTCACACAAAAGCTTGTGCGCAGAATAACTATGAAACCGTAAAAGATGGCTCATCCTGAACCATAAGAGCTACAGAAATAAATCTTTTATCAAAATATAGATAATATTAAGGTCTTGAAAGGTCACAATAAATGATTTTACTTTTGAAAGATCAATTTTGTATCAATTAAATATAGTGTAAATAGTGATATCTCAGTAACTATACAGATCTGTAACATATTTTGACCTCGGATCTTCAGTGTTGTTGATTGTTGACCCTACGCAAGGTCATGGTCACAAGTTAACAGGTCAAGGTAAATTTTTTTTTTTATTTTGTATTTTCTATGTATATGAAGTGATTAATTATGATTAATTCTTACTTTGGATAAATAATATATGCAAAAATAAAAAGGTCGAGGTCAATTTAGTCTTTGAATGTCCTAGTTTATGACCTTTTTTATTTTAAAAGATATAAGAATGGTATTTTCTTTGATACATTTATATTGCGAAATTAATTTAATTTAAATACAAAAGGGGTTAAGGTCAAGGTCATAGTGTCCTACAATTGACCTTTCCTATTTTAACAGTTATCTAAATAGTTTTTCATTTAAATTTGTTGATTTCATCAAAGAACGAATAATGTTTATGGGTCAAATTTAAAGTTCTTTTAATTCTGGTACATGTAGGTTATTTTTAATTCCCTTAAGTGGAAAGCCTCTTAATCATTCGAAAGAATGATTAAACTTATATTTATTATTATTATTATTATTATTAACTGTAATTCATACCATTCCATTTCATCCTGTGATAACAACAGCTGACACAACACAGACCCCTGACATACTCCAGACTAGTAAAATATCTCATCATGGTCGGAGTAAGATCACCACAGCAATGAAGTCCTATCATTACAATGTTTGGAATCACTGGAGATGTACACAGTGTTTTTTCTTCCATTTTATCATGTTTACATGTCAGCCATAACTGTTCACAGTCTCCACAGTTTTGAGTTTTTCTCTGCTCTTTTTGGTCCCTTTTATGACAACATTCTTCTTTAGCATGGCATCCTTTGAATATAGTCATGTTTGTTGACTCCCTGGTACAATATACTTTTTGATCTATTTTTATATTGTCTTGGAAACCACTGATTTTGTGCAACTGAATGCAATTTTTACAGTAGCTATCATTTATGTTTGTGCTGTGGTTGCTATGACAACCATTACAACTTACTAACTGTTCTGAAAAAATATTTTGTTTATTTGCATCTGTTTTCTGTTCTAAATTACTACAACTATTTCTGTCGAAATCCTTCTCTACAGTTGCTTCCATTTCCACAGCATTGCCATGACTACCAGATGAACTTGTGTTACAACATTCACAAAAAGGTGTAATTACATTGTCACCCTCGGATGTGAACATTTCTGTAATTAAGTAATGAAAATTATCCATGCTCTCTGTGGTACTGACCAGTTCACATGTAATGTTTGTTAAGCCACCTATAAATTTTCAAAAAAAACCATACCATTATTTAGTAATTTAATACCAAGTTTGTCATATAAAAAAATACCGGTTCATATACAATATATTTGCTCAATATCTGAAAATATAGTTTATATGTACATGCCTTAGAAACAGGTCATTGACGGGAACTGGTGGCGAGTGGTTAAGGTAGTTCGCCTACTATTGATCATGTGGTCTGTCAACACTGAGATTGCGGGTTCGATTCTCACTGCAGGAAGGGTGTGTTCGACTCTAATCTTAATTGACAAGGATTGTCAGTTTTCCTATCGAAGGTAAGGTTTTCTATGGGTACTCCAGATGCCTCCCCAATACAAACTGGACGTCAGGATATAACTGACAAATTTCTGAAAGTGGCACTAAACACCAATCAATCAAACAAATAGAAACAGGTAGAAATGTACATAGCAGGGGCAGCCCCATTGAATACTTCTGGAATTCTGCCAGCTCCAATAAAGTGAGCACATTTGGCCCACACAAAGCAGATGGATATAACACTGTCTGAATGATAAACATCACAGTCAAATTGTTAAAAAGACACTTACAAGTACAGTGTCAAGAATGCCAAGACACGAAGCTTTCCAATAGCAGACATTTGTTTTATATATGATGACTACAGTATGTCTTATGATGACCTGTTAATTAGAGCCAAGGTACCATCACTTAAGATTAGACGGATGCGAAATATGGCATTGGAATGTTTTAAAATATTGTACAAGTTGTCACCACCATGCTTACATGATCTGGTAGTTTTTAAAAACTGTAGATATAATTTTAGATATTCAAATATTGTAGATATACCTCGAGTTAATACTTCAACATATGGTAAGAACAGTTTTAGATACTCAGCAGCTGTACTGTGGAATGAACTACCTGAGCATTTTAGACAAATTGGAAATTTCAATCAGTTTAAAAATATTTTGAAATCCTGGGATGGGAAAAATTGCCAATGTCGAATTTGTGAGCAATAACAAAACAATAATTAAATCTCAGGTTTTTCTGCTACAATACATAGCCTACTCTTATTTCATATGTGTGTTCTCTCAGTTTTTTTGTGTTTGCTTGTCTCTTATTTTTATGTGTCTACTTGTCTTTTAATTATGCTTTTATATGTTTTGATTGCTTCTTTTAACTTTATGTTTTACAATTTTGCATTGCTGGTCTTATAACTTAATGCTTATATACTTTTTTTTAACCTTGTTTCATTAATTGTGCTGCTTTAATTGCTATGTAACTTTTAATTGTGTGCTACATATGTTATGCCAGTTGCTGTCGATAATGTGTTTGTGTAGACTTTGTATGTTTTCTGTATGAATTATGTAATTAGTCGGTCAAAAGCTCATTAGAGCTTGTGTTGCTTTGTTGTCTTACCATGCCGACGTAAAATAAAGCTTATTATTATTATTATTATTATTATTGAAGTAATGATGACGTTTCGTTTCTACCTCAAATAGGTCAGAATGCTAAGTAAGATATTTAAACCAGTTTAAGAAGGAATTTGTATATCAGCAACACTTATATACACTGTACATGTTAAACATTTACCTGTATAAGGAATTCGTCTATCGGCCTTACTTGTATGAGATGATTTACCCTCAATACCAATTACTCTGTGGCCAAACTTCCTGTTAATGGTCTGTCCGAGGTAACCCTAGTATAAATATATTTGATTAAATTTTCATCCCAAACAAAAAATGTCTGAGTAGTTTTACCTACTTTGTTTTAGTTTTTTATGCTACATTCTGCAATTTTTCAGCTTTATCATGTTGCTCGGTTTTTATCAAAGGCGTATCCAGTAAAAACAACATCCTTCAAAACTGCCATATCACTTTACTTTTTTCACCTGCCCAGAGTGGGCAGCCCACCATTGTCCACCCTTCTCTTTCCACCTGTCCGCAGTAGGAAGTCCACCGATGTCCACATTACTTTCAGTGAGATTTCACTTTTTAAAATAGTGAATCGACATGTTTATATCTGTTTTTGTAATGGATTATTCATGCAAGACTTGTGATGAAGGAAACATGTTCCAAAGTGACACAAAATAAGCTCGTCAAAAATTTGCCATTTTTTGCTCAAAAAATAAGGGGCCATTAATCTGAAGTGGCAGAAATGATTTGGCTGGATTTTTCAAACTTGGCTGAGATATTATGCCCATAAACATTTTCCCCAAAGTTCATGAAGATTGAATAACAACTGTTCGAGTTAGAGAGCAGATATCACTGTGAACGTGGCCCGCCATGGGCGTATAAAAACAACCATGTCCACTCTAAAGGTTTGGCAGGATAGATAAGTAAATATTGTTTGCCCACCTTGTGCCCATTCTGCATTGGACAGGTCAAAAATAAACACTTCACCTGAGTTGTAGTGTAGTCAAAGTACATACAGGTACTTATAGAGTAAATCAATAAATATAACTACCAATCCAGATCCTACATCAACTATGACATCACTTCCTGTTTTCCCAGCAAGATCATGAACCAGTACTGACATCTGTTTAACTTCATGTTGTTTTTTTGGATTCATTCCCTTTTTTAAATCTTGGTCCAGGTCAAGGTCGGGTTCATCCATGTTGTTACTGTGACTACGACCCAAGGAAAATGAGATTGCTTTTAGTAAAAAGTCTTTGAAACTCTGTGGCCATGAATCCTACAATCATAGTACTTTGAATTTTAATTTATATAACCAATACAATTAAGTCTTCTCAGTCAAATGAAGAAAATTTCTGGTAATTTTCAATGACACATTTCTTCAAAGTAACGATAAACATTATTCAACAAAAACAAATGACAAACTACTTTAACCACTTGGCCACCAAGGCCCTTTAAACATTTATAGAAAGTATGCTAGCAGCATGGAGAGAAAACTTTCTTTGCTTACATTTAAATGCCCATATGGAATTCCGTTTAATTCTTCAATAGACAACGACAGCAAACATGGGACCCACTGAAAAGATAACATGTGGCATTTGGTTAGCTGGTTAAACAAGGTCCACATTTGATGTAATGTACATTCTGATTTAACGATGAGAAATTTTTATGGAATAAATTCCACAAATGACAAGGATTGCCAGTTGACCTTCCACAAACAGTACTACTGCTTCTTCCAGAAATAAAACTGAAATTAAAGCATATAGCTAAAGTGGCATGAAGCCGTGTTACAGCAAAAAAATGTCCATTAAGTATATACTTTACTATTAGAAAATTTTTTATAAAAAAAAAAACAATGCAGTAGTGAATCTTTTTATTTGTTTACATTACCATTCATTTTTTATTCACTCTAATATCCTTAAGCATAATTTTGAAATAATGTTTAAATTTTACAGTATGCTTGTTTGCTACACAACATTTAACATGCCTGTCAAATCTCATGTAATTGTAATTCTCATGAGACTACAACAATTAAACATGCCTGTCAAGTCTCATGTAATTGTAATTCTAATGAGACTACAACAATTTAACATGCCTGTCAAGTCGCATGTAATTCTCATGAGACTTTACAACAATTTAACATGCCTGTCAAAGTCTCATGTAATTCTCATGAGACTCTCACAATTCTCAGTACATTTGTTGTTAATTTTCTTTTCCTTTTCACATTGATCTTTACCAAAGATTTTTTACCAAATCTCATGCATTTTGATCCCCAAAACATGACAGGTCTGATTTAGACATACCTCATAAGGAATGTTTTCCCAAACTTGATTGGTGAAAAAATCGGTCAGTTTAAAATTGTAAATCCATTCATAGTGTAGTAAGAAGTCAATAACCTCTCTAAACGGTTGGTTCATTTCTGTTGTATTATCTGTCAAAAATTATCTAAAGTAAAAAGATCAAGCTTATTTCCAGATTTGCAACAATTTTATTTAAGGGTTAATATATTTTCAAAAAAATCTGATAATTGACCTTCTGTTACTTTTTAATAAATTTTTGAAAAAAAAAAGGCAACACACTAACTGGTCTGTATTTTGTTTTATGTAAGGAAGTGGTTAAGGTAGTTCGTCTGCCATTGATCCCATGGTCTGTCAACATGGAGGTTGTTGGTTCGAGTCTCACTGCAGGCAGGGTGTGATTGACACCAATCTTAATTGACAAGGATTGCAAGTTTCCACTGGGTACTTCAGCTTTCTAACCCAATAAAAAGTGAATGCCATGATATAGCTGAAAGAGGCATTAAACATCACTCAAATTAAACAAAAAACAATATTTAAGGGATTTTTTTATTTTTAAACTGGGGTAACCAGGACTTTTTTCAAAGAATCTGTAAACATACTTATATCTTTACATACCCGTAGCCAGGCGGGGTTCGAGGGGTTCGGACGAACCCCCCTTGAAAACGATTAAGCACTATTAAAGTCGGCGTTCTAGTTATGTTAAAGAAATAAGGTCTCATTCAGGTTAAATTTTTGTGTTAATTTTTTTTTAAATAATCATAAAAGAAGATATAAATTAGTGTAAAATGTGACTTTTTTCAACTTAAATTCTCTGTCTCAGGATATTGCTAGATTGCAGGATTTTGCGGCAAATAATTCTGAGCTTCCTCTCCCCTCGGCCGTGAAGAAGGACTTGCTTTGCGAGTCGATTTACCCCCCCCACCCCCCGCCCCCCCTGAAAATTTTCTGGCTACGGGTATGCTTTAGACATGTTTATTACAGTTGTTAGTTGATATCATTGGCTTACAGTGTTTGATTACTTCTTTGGCAGGTATGACATCATAACTTCTTGTTTATTGAACAGTATCTGATTTGATATATTCAAAACAACTTTCTGAATTAATTTTGTCTGTGATTTTAGTTTTTGATATCATGTGGCTATGTTGATAAATTGATTCAAACCAGGTTCCAGTTCATAGTAAAGTGGTCAATTGATTCTACCATTATTACGTTTTTATCCGCATCTGATTTGTGATTTATAATTGTTAAACCGGACAAAGTTATCTCCCCATTTGTTTTCATGGGAATTCCGAAACGAAAGTTCTTGAGGTCGCAGGAAACTTCGTGTAATGAATTGACAACTTCTCTTAAATTTTCTATTGAACGAAACACTAACTGATTTCTCGAAATAATTCCAGGGGAATGTTTGTGTGACTTTGCAGGTAATATAAGTCTGAAACTATTTGTTCCAGCATGAATAAATGACCCAAAACACCTTTGGTCAATGATAAACAAGCTAAGCAATTCTCCAACAAGTGACATAGATAATATATCAAATAAAGAAGAATTTATACAACATTTTGAAGACATTAATAAACACTGTGATAATATTCCAAATAGTGACTTCCACAATTCAATAATTGACAAAGTAAACAAATCACTCAGTATTATTAATAAAAAAGATAAATGTAATACACACCATGAACCAATTAATGCAGATGAAATACTTAAAGCTGTAAAAACCCTTAAAAATGGTAAATCAACCTCCAGTGACTTGATATCTATTGAAATGATTACCGGGTAAATATGGAATAGATCAACTTCTTGACCCCCTTTTAAGCTTATTTAATCCTATCCTTAAACAGGGAAAATTTCCCAAACGATGGAATGAAAGCTACATCTCACCTATCCATAAACAAGGTGACAAATCAAACCCATCAAATTATAGAGGAATCTCTTTAACTTCAAATTTAGGAAAATTATATTAACAAAATTATTTTTATCTAGAATTATGAAATTCATCGATACGAATAATCTTATTCATGAAAACCAAATTGGATTCAAAGAAAAATCATGGACAAGTGTCCACATTTTCACAATGAAGACCATAAATGAAGCATATAATCCAAAAATAAAAAAATTTGTGCAGCCTTTATTGATCCAAGAAAGGCATTTGACACCATATGGAGAGAAGGTCTATTTTATAAACTGTTTATAAATGATTTCCCACATTACATTATTAGAATTATACTTTCTATGTATGAAGACCCCAATTGCATGCTTAAGTTCAAAGAAGGTCTGAGCAAACATTTTATTTCCAAATGTGGAGTAAAACAAGGAGATGTGCTGAGTCCTATCTTGTTTAATTTATATATAAATGATCTTGTATCTAATCTTAATGAAGGAGAAACAGATCCAATAATTATTGGAGATATCTCAATAAACTCCCTTTTATATGCAGATGATATTATACTTTTATCTAGTAGTCAGCAAGGACTGCAAAATTCTCTTGATATTCTTTATAAACTCTGCTCATCCTGGAAACTAGAAATAGAATAAAATCTAAAGTAATTGTGTTTAACTCGAATGGTAAATCCTATCAAAACTGTTTTAAACTTCAACAAAATTACATTGAAACTGTGAAATCATATTGCTATCTAAGAATAACCTTTAAATACACAGGAAATTTAAACTCCTCAAGCCAATTATTAATGGAAAAAGGTCGCAAGGCCTGGTTTAAAATAAAGAAATCTATAGGTCTTGACAATCCATGCAGCTTATTAGAAAAACTTCTTGACACATTAATAAGTCCAATAATTTTATATGGTTGTGAAATTTGGGTGTTGACAATACATTTAAAGATACAGACCCCTTTGAACATCTAAACATTAAATTTATAAAAGAAATTCTTGGGGTACACAGCAAAGCAACAAATGCAGCTTGCCTATCCGAACTTAACAGATATCCTCTTAAAGTAAAATCTTAACATTAATTATGAAATTCTTGGAACATATATTTAGCTTTTCTAACACACTTGTCAATAAAATTTACAAAAATATTCCTCAAAATAACAAATGGATCTCCTCTGTATCAAATTTAATTAATGAACTACATGTAGGTTTCAATTATTTAACATTTAATCCACAAAATATAAAACAGAATTTGACATGTATAAAGCAAAGAATACAGGATCAAGCTATCCAAAATCAACAATCAATTCTTAGAGAAAATAGCTAGAATTTTACAACTACATGTATATGCACAAGATAAACTTTAAACTTCCCTACGTAGATATCTGCAAATATAAAGCAGATAGGTCCACATTATGTAAATATAGGATTAGTGCCCACTCTCTCGCAATTGAAAGAGGGCGGTACAAAAATATACCTAAAAATAACCGAATTTGCCTTAAATTTACAAATTCTGAAATTGAGAATGAGGAGCACTTTTTTATTAATTGTCCATCCCTTATAAATTTCAGACAAGAATTTCTTCATAAAATTAAAAACCAACTGAATAAAAACATCACATCCATAACATAAAACAACCTGTTTTTGGCTTTTAATAGTGACTCTCTAATTTTACTTAAATCTTTAATTGAATATACATTGTATTAGTAAATGTGAAGTTGTTCCAAACGTCACCGGCACTCTAGAAACATGAAACAATAAGTTTCAATTTATTATATGTGAATTTGTTATTGTTAACAAGTATTGTACATTTAATATTTTGTCTGTTACTTTGGTTATAACCATTTATTGTAAATGTGTAAAACTAATAAATATTATTTTTATTATTATACATGTTATAAGTAAGTTAGAAGACCAAAGACATTAATTATAGAAAAGGGGAGACAAAGCAGCATTACCACATTTGTTTTCGCCTATTAATTTATATCGCAATGAAAACCCAAAAAGTCAATTTGACAATTCCAACTAAAGCATCGCATTTGGTTGCTAACAGTACTCAATACCAATGATGAATTTCGAGAGTGATTCTGAAAGCAAGAAATTTGTCCTTTTTTCACTTGATCAATTGGCAATTTACTCCTAATCTACAGTAAAAGTCGGCGTACATTGGCAGAGTTTTTTTTAAATGACAAATAAAAACTGCTTCCCCTGTATGATCCATGGGCAGCTTATGCTCCTTTTGTAGATCCAAAAAAGTGCAAATTGAAATCAACAATTATTTTCTATGTTTAATCGGTGTTTTTAAATTCAGGGTAGGGGCGTCTGTGTCAGAGTAGTTGAGATAGTTTGTCTACTATTGATCACGTGGTATGTCAACAATGAGTTTGCTGGTTCGAATCTCACTGCTTACAGGGTGCGCTCGACTAAAATCGTAATTGACAATGATTGCCAGTTTTCCTACCGAAGGTCAAGGTTTCTCTTGGTACCCCGGCTTCCTCCCCTAACAAAAACTGGAGGCCATGATATAACTGAAAAATTGCTTAAAGTGGGTTTAAACAACATTCAAAGAAATAAAGTCGGGTTTTTAAATTTGATGGGACAATTTCTATAGTAAATTTTGACCGAAATTAGAACGGAGTCGTCAGGTACTGTAGTCTGCAGTTGAGGAGGGAATTAAGTCTTTTAGTTTTTCTGAATACTATTGAACTTAACAAAAAGCCGACAAACTGTTGTAAACAACGTAAGGTCCCTTTAGAAACAAAAATGGCTGACTTACAATGTTGATTTTCCACAGATAAACTCAAGGAAAATTTGTGACATGTAAACAAGAGAGGCAGTGTTAATTATGGACAGGTTATCGAGGATAAAAAAATTTTCTACTGGATTTTCATAATAAGTTACAATATTGAAGAAGAAAAAAATACAAGCAACAAAACATTCCATAGTGGTATGCATGACTTTAAGCACTACATGTAGTATACCATATTTCATCAGATTTTTTAATTTTTACAATTTTCTGAAAAGATTCTTTCAAATGATTGCGAATTAATTGTTGGTACCTCCCTTCATGATTTATACATGTATGATTCCCAAATGCAGTACATGTTATTGTATATGCTCATCACTAACTTTCTGTGAGAAAATACATGTACTTATTTCCAATGTACAAATGTACTAGTATAAAAAATCATAAACACCATTTTTGCAACATATTTTGACCTAATTACATGTATTTTGTTATCCCAGTTTTATTTCTGTTTCACACAATTGTTAATTTAACAGAAAATATTAATGGTGAGAAATTCAACAGCAATACAACATGTTTAAAGTGAGGATTTACGTGTCATGAATTAATTGACAGCTGGGTGGCCCCTATGTCAAAAGCAACACATTAATTAACACCCAATCAATACAGTAGGTTTGGCTGGAAAAGACTCAATGATGGGAGGAGGATTCCTTCCTAGCCTTTCAGGTGTTAATAAGACATCTACATGTACATAACTGTTATAAAATCCTTTTAAAAAGGAGTAAAATAATTTTAAGTTATTTTAGTTTTGTACATTTTTCACTAAACCTAAGCGTCCCAAGGACTTGATCAGATTTGGAAAATGCTTATCTTATAACACATGGGAAATATTCATTGAATGTCATTTTTGAAACATGCAACACATTGTTCTCAGCCTTTTTAATTTATAATTACAAGGCTTAATTGTTTTAAATTGCATGTGTTTGTTACCTTCTTCAATTAACATCAGTCTCCTGTAGAGGAAGCACCCCACTGTGGGACATTTTTTATTATAAGTCTTGACTTGGGGGAGTTTTTTACGTCCTACACCGACAACTTAATGCCCTTGGTCGGACGGACCTTTTTATATGAGTTGAGGGAGTTTTTTACGTCCTACACCGACAACTTAATGCCCTTGGTCGGACGGACCTTTTTATATGAGTTGAGGGAGTTTTTTACGTCCTGCACCGACAACTTAATGCCCTTGGTCGGACGGACCTTTTTATATGAGTTGAGGGAGTTTTTTACTCCTACACCGACAACTTAATGCCCTTGGTCGGACGGACCTTTTTATATGAGTTGAGGGAGTTTTTTACGTCCTACACCGACAACTTAATGCCCTTGGTCGGACGGACCTTTTTATATGAGTTGAGGGAGTTTTTTACTCCTACACCGACAACTTATTGCCCTTGGTCGGACGGTTTATTACAAGTATGTATAGTCACTCAATTACCTGTAATTAACATGATTAAAAACTGTCAGCATGTTGAAATCTGTGCAGATAGCACAAACTAAAATAATTATAATGTGTTTCAGATTTGGGTATCAGATCACTTCTGATATTTAATGGAAAAGAAGAAAACGGTACACTGAATTAAATACAGGATCTAGATCAACGTGATGAAAAATAAAGGGAAGTGTTCTATAAATTGTACTAAAACATGTTCGTATACATAGCTGTTCCAATTCTTATTCTATAGTAAACAGATAAATTATAGGAAAGCAAATTAGGCTTCTTTTTATCAATGAATGCATTAGAAGTGCTTTAAACAGATGTCCAGAACACCAGACTTTAATGAGATGATTTAACTTGTATTCTGTGAAACAAAACATTCTGAAATGTGTCAAGTGACCATACCATGTGACCAAAACGAATGATGAATGAAACTTGGTGTGCAAGCAGAGATGACTCACAGCTGATAGCTGATTCTCCAAGTCACTGTTCTGGATCTGTGCATGACAATGGATGCCAGTCTCTGCATAACATACAAGAGGCTGTTCGGGGCAGTGAAAAATCTGTTCTGGAGTTACCTTTCTTGCAATATACTGATAACCAGTATCTTTCACAGGTAACATTTAAACCAAGTGTTCACAGATATTTTAACTATTTATGACATTAGGAGTACTAGCTGTACACTAGCTGTATAATTTAATTGAATATCAGCTCACTCGTTCTCGCAATATACACTGACAACTTCTGAGCTCTTAACTGCTGCTGTACTCTGCACACTCATTCAAACTACTAGCACTACATGTATATAGTTTCTAACTACATCATTTTCATTCACACTTTTTGATATATTAGCTTTGGCTATATTGTATTTGTCTTAATTTGTCCATGCAAGAGTACATGTATGTAATCATTGATCAACAATGGTGTATTGGATATCAAAAGGAGAAGTCCATACAATGAAGTCATCAGAGATAACCTTGTCTGCCAATAAAATGTGTTGTAACATTAGAACTCTATATGTATATTATGCATTCCAGTGCAACACTGGATGTAACTGATTCTGATTGGCCAATGTGAATTATTTCAAAGCATCAGTCCTGATAAATATAAAATGACAGTATTTTATGCAGTAATGTTAGAATGAAGATAACTAATCAGTTGTTATGTGATGGACACAAATATCTCTTTACTGGCTATGCTTACGTTCACATGTAAACTTCATTTGCAACCACCAGATAGCCAGCTGAACTTGATTGTTTGTTTGTTTGATCGTGTTTTAACGCCACTTTCAGCAATTTTTCAGCTATATCATGGCGTCCAGTTTTTATTGGGGGAGGAAGCCGGAGTACCAGGAGAAAACCCACGACCTGCAGCTGAACTTGACCAGATAACAAACTGACATTAGCAAATCTTCAAACACAGAACAGTTGTCTGTAAATTTGTGAGATAAAATATAGTTGATAGTATGTTACGGAAAATCAAAGTTAGTTCATTTGAGATAAATTCTAAGACAAAATAGTCTTCCAACCATGTTAAAGTGTGTTATCTTTATTAGGATGCCCATGAAGCAGCTCCCCTGCCAGTCATTGTTGCTGAAGAGCCTACATTACAGTACCAGGAAGAGGCTGTCTGTATAGAGTCTGTAGGTGGTGGTAGCGGTGTGTCACCAGCGGCACCACTAAGACTTCTTGTTGTGTCCAGTAAAATCCGTAACAGTAATGCCTTCAGGACAGCCATATTGCCAAACATTGTCTTTGTACAGTATAAGTATGAGTCATATTCACTGGACTTGCTTCAAAGTAAGTTTTTTTTCCATTGGGCTCATCTCAAAGTAAGTTTTTTTTCCATTGGGCTCATCTCAGAGTAAGTTTTTTTTCCATTGGGCTCATCTCAAAGTAAGTTTTTTTTCAATTGGGCTCATCTCAAAGTAAGTTTCTTTCACTACCTTGCTTTGAAGTGAGTTGCTTTTACTGAACTTTCTTCAAACTACATGTAAATTGCTGTAACTGGTCTCGTTTCCATGTAAGATGCTTTCAGAGGACACACTTATATTTATCAAGCTACTTTGTTTATTTAATCAATATACAAAAAAATTTCTCTAGCTATCATGGATGGCTTATATGCTACCCATCTCTTGATTAAACTCTGCTTAATGTCCCATTATTTATTTGCATACATTTTTGTAAAATAGAAAACCATTTTTTTTCCATGCAAATTTCTTGAAAACTCGAACTCATTAAATCAGTCAATCAATGAATTCATCAATCAGCATTTAAGACCAATGTAGGGCTTAATTGATGCAAACAAATTGTAGAAAATATGCCAGACATGTATGTATATCTCTCAGATACGATCAGACATTTTAGCTGAGTCATAGGTAGTCTTTCCTATTACCAGATTTGACTTTTTCCTAGACATGACAATGAGTAACTCGACTGGTGTCTATTTAGAGGCAAGCACTGCTTACTTGTCCAGAGCACCTGAGTGCACCCATGTTTTTTATTGGGTTTGGGTTACTCACTTTCTGTTTTTATTTTGCGTTGTATATGTTTGTCCCTTGACTTTCGGCTCTTGTTGATCAGTGTGTTTCTTACTATAATTTTTCTAAACATGTCTGATGTAGAAAGTAAAATATCACAATATTAGGTTCAGTTACCATATTAACATGAATATTACATGATTAAAATGACTGCTCCCTTCGTTTTTCATAATTATTTTTTTTTTTTACTTTTTCTTTTTGTATTTAGGTTTAATCATTAATACATTGAAAACAAGGAAAGTAGAGAGTGTTGCTATGGTGATGAGTTGTGTTGGATCTTCGCTACAGATCACTGGTAAAGATGAAGCTGTAAGCATTTTGATTTTCCACTTTCAAGAGTTCAGTCCCCTTAATACTGCTCGCCATCCATGTCACCTTTGATTCAAACCCTTTTATAACATTAAGATTTATAATACATTCTTTATTTGATTAGAAACATGACATTGAGGAATAATATCATATTTAATGTATTGTATGAGCCTTAGAAACAGGAACAATATATAATGTATTGTATGAGCCTTAGAAACAGGAACAATATATAATATATTGTATGAGCCTTAGAAACACCTGGAACAATATTTAATGTATTGTATGAGCCTTAGAAAACAGAAACAATATATAATGTATTGTATGAGTCTTAGAAACTGGAACACTATATAATATATTGTATGAGCCTTAGAAACAGGAACAATATATAATGTATTGTATGAGCCTTAGAAACAGGAACAATATATAATATATTGTATGAGCCTTAGAAACAGGAACAATATATAATGTATTGTTTGAGCCTTAGAAACAGGAACAATATATATTGTATGAGCCTTAGAAATAGGAACAATATTTAATGTATTGTATGAGCCTTAGAAACAGAAACAATATATAATGTATTGTATGAACCTTAGAAACTGGAACAATATATTATGTATTGTATGAGTCTTAGAAACAGGAACAATATTTAATGTATTGTATGGGCCTTGGAAACAGAAACAATATATAATATATTGTATGAGCCTTGGAAACAGAAACAATATTTAATGTATTGTATAAGCCGTAGAAACAGAAACAATATATAATGTATTGTATGAGCCTTAGAAACAGAAATAATATATAATGTATTGTATGAGCCTTAGAAACAAACAATATTTAATGTATTGTATGAGCCTTAGAAACAGGAACAATATATAATGTATGAGCCTCAGAAACAGGAACAATATATAATGTATTGTATGAGCCTTAGAAACTGGAACACTATATAATATATTGTATGAGCCTTAGAAGCAGGAACAATATTTAATGTATTGTATGAGCCTTAGAAACAGGAACAATATATAATATATTGTATGAGCCTTAGAAACGGGAACAATATTTAATGTATTGTATAAGCCTTAGAAACAGAAACAATATATAATGTATTGTATGAGCCTTAGAAACAGAAATAATATATAACGTATTGTATGAGCCTGAGAAACAGAAACAATATTTAATCAATTGTATGAGCCTTAGAAACAGGAACAATATATATTATGTATTGTATGAGCCTTAGAAACAGAAACAATATATAATGTGTTATATGAGCCTTAGAAACAGAAACAATATATAATGTATTGTATGAGACTTTGAAACAGAAACAATATATAATGTATTGTATGTATGATCCTTAGAAACTGGAACACTATATAATACATTGTATGAGCCTTAGAAACAGGAACAATATTTAATATATTGTATGAGCCTCAGAAATAGAAACAATATATTATGTATTGTACGAGCCTCAGAAATAGGAACAATATATATCTTGTGTTGTAGTCAGTACATATATAAATTTGAAATTGTTAGTAAATGTACATTTAGTCCTGCAATTAATAATGAACATGTTTATATGGATAGCTTTATTGTACAGCCATGTGATGGTTGTAAACAACTGCAAGACATCAAGACATCAAAATACACAATTTAAAAAAAAACATTAAAAAGTATAATAGATTATTTATTATATTTGTTAACTTTCTCTTCTCTTCTCATTAAATTTATTATTTTATATATTTTTTTAATTTAAAATGTTAAATTATTGACATATCAAACAAAATCAAAATTTTCTTGAGAGGAATAAATATAACTACTAGTAGTTTCCCACTTGTTTCCAATTCCTTTGTTGTATTTATGCTTGTATGTTTGTTATTGTATTAGAAATTTAATAGTAAATTCATCATACATTTGATCCTTCTTTTATGAATCTTCATGTTTTTTTAATAGTTGTTGAACAAAGATACTATTGCTGAAATACCATTTCAAGGTTTTTTCACCACATTGAAGGAGATTTATTTAGAGGGAGATAACTCCAGACTTGACTTTCTGGCTTGCAATGCAATGAGTTATATCTACACTGATAGTATGATGCTAGTCAAAGAGTTTGAAAAATTACTTAAGGTTTGTTTGTTTGTTTGTTTGAATGTTTAATGCCACTTTTAGCAATTTTTCAGCTATATCATGGTGTCCAGTTTGTATAGGAAAGAATGCTTGATTACCAGGAGAAAACCCTGATCTTTGGTACTTAATGTTTTTTATTGATTCTACATTTTCTTGACACTCCCCCTTCTCACTTGATCTTATTGGTAACCCACTTGCCTTCAAAGTTTGTAGGTTCATTCACCTATCTGCTCAATCTATATCAGTTCACTAAATACCAGTAAAATTGCAAGACAGAAAAATAGACAAGACACTAGTGAGAATATATGGAATAATCCATACAGGCCTGGGTATCATCCTGAGACCCACATTATCTGCCCAAGATGGAGTCGAGGGATTATATGGGCCAAGGGATAATTCCCAGACTGATATGGATTAGCCCATATATTTATCTTTGTATTATAATTTTGGGAAGTTAGGATAATAGAGTTATAAATAACAGTTTTATTATTTTGCAACAAATAATGAATACTGGTATAAAATTTTCAATTAATTCCTTTGTGTCTCCCAACATCTACAAACTGTTCAGGCTTAGCCTGAGATTTCTGATGCCTGAGATTATTAGATTCTATATCACATTTGTTGTGGTATTGTGGCAAACCTTACCTCCATTGTGTGAAGGCATTGATATATACACGCAAGGGAATGAAAAAAAAGTGCATATAATAAATATACATTAAGTTGTTATGAAATTCATTGCCTATTAGTTCTGGCAGTCTTGAGGAGGTTGACTTTATTTTGGTTAAAATAAATGTACATCTGATTCGAAATTCCAGTGTTTATTCTTTAAAAAAATACTTTATGCTTTTGGCTAAATAATAGGCATTTAGCATATTGTATACATCCGGAAATGACCAACCAGCATTCAAATACCCTGGTCTGATAACCCCGTCTTACATGCATCTCATGCAATAATCTGGTATTGTGTCTGCTCGTGCACTTTACTTTACTTCCTGTACATCTGCATCAATATCAACAATGGTGGAGCCTGAACGGTTGGTAGATATACACAGAGGAATTCATTAAAAATCTTACATTTATTATTTATTGCAAAATAATAAAATTGATTTTTGCACTCATGTAAGTCTATTATGCTTATTGTCTGAAAAATATAAAGATATGGATTAGCCTATGTATTAATTTATTACTATTAAATAATAATTCTAATATGACGTGCTTTAAACTTTTTTAGACCACAACCATGGTGAAAAAATGATCTATTTATGAAGTAGCTCATTTTTGATAAACAATTTAATTGTGATGTCATGGTGAGATTTCCCCATATATTTCAATGACATTAAAATCAACTTAGTGCCATAACACTCTGTTGTTTCTACAGAAAATCATGTTGGCTAAAGATACTGTAAACATACCAAATGTACCATTATTGTCAAATAATGGGAATCCTGTGGTAAAACAATGATAAACCACAGCTTCTGAGATTTATTTCTTAAATCAAATATGGTCAGCCATGCATTATTACCTAAAAACATGATTTTTTAAAGCTTTATTATACTCTACAAAGGGAGATAATACTGTAGTGATGTTGAGTTGCTATGAAAATATTTATTTCTCAGATTCCTGTTGGAATGTTTAGAGATATTCTAGGGACAGATTCTGGACAGAAAAACACAGAAGGAAGTACCAAAAATTTGAGGTACAGTAATATAGTTAATTAAAGAGACAACTGTAATGTAATTAAAGGCTGGCAAGAATTGGTGATTTGATGGTTGGAAATTTAGTTTCTTGGTGATGTGTACACGGAGCCAGTAAACTGATATTTCCGACCATCAAATCACCGATTGATGCTGGCAAATCTTTTAATACATTACGGTTATCTCCATTCTAATGCTAGGGCAATAACACTAAATTTATCGACTAAAATGGGAATTTTTTATTTACCGGAAATAACATCTGTGCTTTTGTTAACTTCTGACAAAATCAATCGTGGAATTGATGCCATGAAATTATTCATGTTGTCCAATCAGAATTGACATAACATTAAGTATTGCATTAGAATGTCTATTGACAATTCTCAACTTTTCTTGTTAGATTGTTATTTATTAGGCCTATATGTGCAATTATCGTTATCTTTCTCTAAAATGTTTGCAATTTCCATTGAAGCTAGTGGTCAATTTAGAGTTTGTATGAGACTTTTATCTGATATGTTTCACTAACAAATATTAGAGACAAAATATGCATAAATTATAATAATGTTTGTCAAATGCCTATTTATAGCACATGTATTGGAGAGCTGTACTTCAAGTTAGACAGACTTAAAGGTTGGACCAGACAACAACAGTCCATGGCAGGATTTGAGAAAATACAAACAGTCGGAAAAGGTAACATACAAAATACAAACAGTCAGTAAAGGTAAGACACAAAATACAAACAGTCGGTAAAGGTAAGACACAAAATACAAACAGTCAGTAAAGGTAAGATACAAAATACAGACAGTCGGTAAAGGTAAGATACAAAATACAGACAGTCGGTAAAGGTAAGATACAAAATACAGACAGTTGGTAAAGGTAAGACACAAAATACAGACAGTTGGTAAAGGTAAGACACAAAATACAAACAGTCGGTAAAGGTAAGACACAAAATACAAACAGTCAGTAAAGGTAAGATACAAAATACAGACAGTCGGTAAAGGTAAGATACAAAATACAGACAGTTGGTAAAGGTAAGATACAAAATACAGACAGTCGGTAAAGGTAAGACACAAAATACAAACAGTCAGTAAAGGTAAGACACAAAATACAAACAGTCGGTAAAGGTAAGATACAAAATACAGACAGTCGGTAAAGGTAAGATACAAAATACAGACAGTTGGTAAAGGTAAGATACAAAATACAAACAGTCAGTAAAGGTAAGATACAAAATACAGACAGTCGGTAAAGGTAAGATACAAAATACAGACAGTCGGTAAAGGTAAGATACAAAATACAGACAGTCGGTAAAGGTAAGATACAAAATACAGACAGTCGGTAAAGGTAAGATACAAAATACAGACAGTCGGTAAAGGTAAGATACAAAATACAGACAGTCGGTAAAGGTAAGATACAAAATACAGACAGTCGGTAAAGGTAAGATACAAAATACAGACAGTCGGTAAAGGTAAGATACAAAATACAGACAGTCGGTAAAGGTAAGATACAAAATACAGACAGTCGGTAAAGGTAAGATACAAAATACAAACAGTCAGTAAAGGTAAGACACAAAATACAGACAGTCGGTAAAGGTAAGATACAAAATACAGACAGTCGGTAAAGGTAAGATACAAAATACAGACAGTCGGTAAAGGTAAGATACAAAATACAGACAGTCGGTAAAGGCAAGATACAAAATACAAACAGTCGGTAAAGGTAAGATACAAAATACAGACAGTCGGTAAAGGTAAGATACAAAATACAAACAGTCGGTAAAGGTAAGATACAAAATACAAACAGTCGGTAAAGGTAAGATACAAAATACAGACAGTCAGTAAAGGTAAGACACAAAATACAGACAGTCGGTAAAGGTAAGATACAAAATACAAACAGTCGGTAAAGGTAAGATACAAAATACAGACAGTCGGTAAAGGTAAGATACAAAATACAGACAGTCGGTAAAGGTAAGATACAAAATACAAACAGTCGGTAAAGGTAAGATACAAAATACAGACAGTCGGTAAAGGTAAGATACAAAATACAGACAGTCGGTAAAGGTAAGATACAAAATACAAACAGTCGGTAAAGGTAAGATACAAAATACAAACAGTCAGTAAAGGTAAGACACAAAATACAGACAGTCGGTAAAGGTAAGATACAAAATACAGACAGTCGGTAAAGGTAAGATACAAAATACAGACAGTCGGTAAAGGTAAGATACAAAATACAGACAGTCGGTAAAGGTAAGATACAAAATACAGACAGTCGGTAAAGGTAAGATACAAAATACAAACAGTCGGTAAAGGTAAGATACAAAATACAAACAGTCAGTAAAGGTAAGACACAAAATACAGACAGTCGGTAAAGGTAAGACACAAAATACAGACAGTCGGTAAAGGTAAGATACAAAATACAGACAGTCGGTAAAGGTAAGATACAAAATACAGACAGTCGGTAAAGGTAAGATACAAAATACAAACAGTCGGTAAAGGTAAGATACAAAATACAAACAGTCAGTAAAGGTAAGACACAAAATACAGACAGTCAGTAAAGGTAAGATACAAAATACAGACAGTCGGTAAAGGTAAGATACAAAATGCAGACAGTCGGTAAAGGTAAGATACAAAATACAGACAGTCGGTAAAGGTAAGATACAAAATACAGACAGTCGGTAAAGGTAAGATACAAAATACAGACAGTCGGTAAAGGTAAGATACAAAATACAGACAGTCGGTAAAGGTAAGATATAACACTTTATATGAAATTCAGGCCTCAACAATAACTTTTTAAAAACTTGTCTCTTTGGACAAGTATGGTAACTTTCAAAATTTGATTGTCCGAATGAAAACATCACTTGTCCGAAAATTTTGACCCCTTTGGATTTCGTCGATTTTCCTTCATTCAATGTAAAGCAAAGTGCACTTAAAATATCTTGCATTTCTTTTTCTATAGAAATATTTTCGCAATAATATACTGATGTTTCAACCAAATAACCGTACGTTCAAGCGATACACAGTGAAAGACATTTTTATTGCAGAAAATCGAGTCTACTACCATACACATTGATGATTTGATGTCAAATTAGTTAATGCCAAAATAGGTTCATCCAAGAGTTATTTAAACACTTGTCACACCTACACACCTGTCACACTTAACTACACACCTGTCACACTTAACTACACACCTGTCACACTTAACTACACACCTGTCAACACACTTAAATTATTGAATGGTTATAATTTAAGAAAACAAATTGATAACCCAACCACAGTACATGCATTATGAAGATTAATTGATGTTCCACTCATTTCTTTCAGAATAATTTTTTTTTATGTTTAATTAAATATGATAATAATTGAAAATCTTTGATCCTGATGATTTATGGTGGTTTGTTTGATTGCATTGTAATCCTTGTTTATTTGTGTATTATTTACATATTAGTTCTTTAGTTATTTGATAATTTAGTGGTTAATAACTGTGAGTTGATTAGTGCTTTCTTGATGTTTTTCCATGATTTCTTGGTGGCTAAATTTAGATCAAGACAAAAAGACGTAAATGTATAGTGATCAGTCCGTCCGTCCGAAGCTAATCGTGTCCTAGCTATAACTTTTTTATCTTTTGAGGTAGGCTTTTGATATTTGGTATGTGGGTAGATAATATCAAGGTGATGCGTCTCATACTATTGTTTTTTACCTTGACCTCAATGTCGGCGGGGCCCACAGAGATGGGTACCATCTCACTGATATCTAGTTTCCATTGTAAGCAGAAATCTATTTGGCTAATTCTGCAGGGGGCTTATGGTGCTGCAGTTCTGTACAGTGACATGTTCTGTATATTAACACTTTTGGTTTTATGCAGGGGCTTACGGTGCTGCAGTTCTGTACAGTGACCTGTTCTGTATATTAACACTTTTGATTTATATTATTCTGCAGGGGCTTACGGTGCTGCAGTTCTGTACAGGAAGAAGGATGATGATTCCTTGGTCATACTGAAGGAAATAAATATGCATGATTTAAATGCTGCTGAACGACAGCTTGCTCTTAATGAGGTAAATATTTCAAATTTTTATCCCTAGCTTACTCTTCCATTCTAATTAAGGTCAAAATTTGCTATGGAAAAATGCCCTATCAAAATTTTAAAAACTGTGTGTTTTAAAACTCTGACTATGGAAAATAATTGTTGTTTTAAATTTGCACAAATTTGGATCTACAACAGGAGCATAAGCTCGACCAAATGTGGTAAGCACTCTCATTTGTCACGCAAACACAGCAACACAGTCACAGACAGATGTAACAAGGCATTCAATTTTGTCATTCTTTGTTCTGATTGTTAAATTATATTTTTTTAATTTATTTCTTTCTCGTGGCAAAATATTCATGAATATAATGCATATCCATATTTAAATAATCCATAAAATTGAGGCAGCCATGAATTATTTCTTAATTAACTGTGGAATATAATTGTTGATTTAAGGACTGTTTTCAACTGCTGGTAGATTATTGGATATAGACGACTTTGGGTCGGTTTACACCAATAAACTTAAATAAATTTATGTACCCACCCAAAGTCGTCTATATCCAATAATCTAACCAACAATTGAAAACAATTCTTATATTTTAATTTCAATATTATAAAAAGAAATAACAAAACAAATATTTAACAAGTAGTCAAATAATATTTGCAATTCACAAGTTTTAGTGTCTTCGCTTGTTGTTTGTGGAAGAATTCATGTATAGTCAACGTCATCAATACTTATAATTATGACGTCAACAATCAGTCACATGCTGAAATACCAAGTTAGGTAATACAAAATGGACAATGTTGCTAGGCTATAGAGTATTTAAAGGAAATTAAAATATTTTAATTTGCACCTTTTTGGATCTAGAAAAGGAGTATAAGAACAAATGGTTACACAGTTTTTATTTCACATGTAAAATACCTGAAAGAAGACATGTTGACCTAGCTTTGTTCACACTATTTTATGACCATATTTCCCCACCATTTTTTCGTACATTACCACACTATTTTCAGGTGAGCATTTTAGCTATGTTAGTTCATCCAAACATTATCAGTTACTATGATAGCTTTGAAGAAGATGGTGTCTTAATGATAGAAATAGAATACGCTGATGGAGGGTAAGCATGTTAGTGATAGAAATAGAATACGCTGATGGAGGGTAAGCATGTTAATGATAGAAATAGAATACGCTGATGGAGGGTAAGCATGTTAATGATAGAAATAGAATACGCTGATGGAGGGTAAGCATGTTAATGATAGAAATAGAATACGCTGATGGAGGGTAAGCATGTTAATGATAGAAATAGAATACGCTGATGGAGGGTAAGCATGTTAATGATAGAAATAGAATACGCTGATGGAGGGTAAGCATGTTAATGATAGAAATAGAATACGCTGATGGAGGGTAAGCATGTTAATGATAGAAATAGAATACGCTGATGGAGGGTAAGCATGTTAATGATAGAAATAGAATACGCTGATGGAGGGTAAGCATGTTAATGATAGAAATAGAATACGCTGATGGAGGGTAAGCATGTTAATGATAGAAATAGAATACGCTGATGGAGGGTAAGCATGTTAATGATAGAAATAGAATACGCTGATGGGGGGTAAGCATGTTAATGATAGAAATAGAATACGCTGATGGAGGGTAAGCATGTTAATGATAGAAATAGAATACGCTGACGGAGGGTAAGCATATTAATGATAGAAATAGAGTACGCTGATGGAGGGTAAGCATGTTAATGATAGAAATAGAATATGCTGATGGAGGGTAAGCATGTTAGTGATAGAAATAGAATACGCTGATGGAGGGTAAGCATGTTAGTGATAGAAATAGAATACGCTGATGGAGGGTAAGCATGTTAATGATAGAAATAGAATACGCTGACGGAGGGTAAGCATGTTAATGATAGAAATAGAATATGCTGATGGAGGGTAAGCATGTTAATGATAGAAATAGAATACGCTGATGGAGGGTAAGCATGTTAATGATAGAAATAGAATACGCTGATGGAGGGTAAGCATGTTAATGATAGAAATAGAATACGCTGATGGAGGGTAAGCATGTTAATGATAGAAATAGAATACGCTGATGGAGGGTAAGCATGTTAATGATAGAAATAGAATACGCTGATGGAGGGTAAGCATGTTAATGATAGAAATAGAATACGCTGATGGAGGGTAAGCATGTTAATGATAGAAATAGAATACGCTGATGGAGGGTAAGCATGTTAATGATAGAAATAGAATACGCTGATGGAGGGTAAGCATGTTAATGATAGAAATAGAATACGCTGATGGAGGGTAAGCATGTTAATGATAGAAATAGAATATGCTGATGGAGGGTAAGCATGTTAATGATAGAAATAGAATACGCTGATGGAGGGTAAGCATGTTAATGATAGAAATAGAATACGCTGATGGAGGGTAAGCATGTTAGTGATAGAAATAGAATACGCTGATGGAGGGTAAGCATGTTAATGATAGAAATAGAATACGCTGATGGAGGGTAAGCATGTTAATGATAGAAATAGAATACGCTGATGGAGGGTAAGCATGTTAATGATAGAAATAGAATACGCTGATGGAGGGTAAGCATGTTAATGATAGAAATAGAATACGCTGATGGAGGGTAAGCATGTTAATGATAGAAATAGAATACGCTGATGGAGGGTAAGCATGTTAATGATAGAAATAGAATACGCTGATGGAGGGTAAGCATGTTAATGATAGAAATAGAATATGCTGATGGAGGGTAAGCGCCTTAATGATATCAATAGAATACGCTGATGGAGGGTAAGCATGTTAATGATAGAAATAGAATATGCTGATGGAGGGTAAGCGCCTTAATGATATCAATAGAGTACCCTGATGGAGGGTAAGCATGTTAATGATAGAAATAGAATATGCTGATGGAGGGTAAGCATGTTAATGATAGAAATAGAATACGCTGATGGAGGGTAAGCATGTTAATGATAGAAATAGAATACGCTGATGGAGGGTAAGCATGTTAATGATAGAAATAGAATACGCTGATGGAGGGTAAGCATGTTAATGATAGAAATAGAATACGCTGATGGAGGGTAAGCATGTTCATGATAGAAATAGAATATGCTGATGGAGGGTAAGCATGTTAATGATAGAAATAGAATACGCTGATGGAGGGTAAGCATGTTAATGATAGAAATAGAATACGCTGATGGAGGGTAAGCATGTTAATGATAGAAATAGAATACGCTGATGGAGGGTAAGCATGTTAATGATAGAAATAGAATACGCTGATGGAGGGTAAGCATGTTAATGATAGAAATAGAATATGCTGATGGAGGGTAAGCATGTTAATGATAGAAATAGAATACGCTGATGGAGGGTAAGCATGTTAATGATAGAAATAGAATACGCTGATGGAGGGTAAGCGCCTTAACGGTATCAATAGAATACGCTGACTGACAATTATCTGCCTTTGTCTATGTTGTATTTATTATGTTACAGGTAACATAATTGTGTGGGTCATCTCTGTGACCAAATGGTGTTTCATAATGGAGATATACATGAACATTCTCTACAACTGTGTTATGAGGGGAGATAACTCATAAATGTTTATAGCAGATAGTTCAGTATAAATATACTGGGAGGGTTCCTAGTGATCAACTGACAGAGCAATTCAGCACGTCCCTGGGTGGTGGTTAGGGGAGACCATCTCATTGGGGGGTTGCATGGCTAACTACACTGGGCAAAGAGGGCGACCTTGCTGGAACCTGAAGTCGCCTTAAGGCACTGCAAAAGCGAAGGTGAAGTCGCCCTGTTATTTCCCTGAAGTCGCCCGATGGTTCACAGAAGATACTTGTATAATTGGTCCACACAATTCGCCCAAACTAGCACTTTATCAGTAAATATGTAATTCCAATAAAAAGGGCAAAGAATTTGCGTATTTAATATTTTTTCAAATGATTTTAAATGGATAACGCGCCATTTGTTTATGTCCCAGATACGTCTAATTACCAGAAGTGAACAACGAAGAAAAGTAAAGTACAATGGCCCATAATGAAAAATCGCAATCGTTTGATAAATAATATAAAGTTAAACACTTTTAATTGGTTTCAAGCTTGATGTTCTTTTAAAGTATATTATACTTTAATAATTTTCTTTGATTAATATATGAGCTGCAATTGAATAAATAAAGATATATATTGTCGGAATAATTTCTGTAGATTGGTGTCCCAAGAACGAAGCAGTTAGGTTTCAGCACAACTTCGTGAAGTGGAAGTGTGCTGAACCGAAAAAACTATTTAATGTTATTCCATTTATCTTCTTTGGACATTTTGCCCATATAAACATGGCATGTTCATCACAAACTTTTAAGAATTTTATTTATGATGTATACAGAACTTCATGTATGATGTCTACATTTACACCTAAACAAATATTTTTAGTTCATCTATTTTTATTTTTAATACCTTGTATGGCTTCAAGTACTGAAGTAGATAGAAAAATAGTCACGATATCTGGTGCTACAAGTACTGAAGTAGATAGAAAAATAGTCACTATATCTGGTGCTGCAAGTACTGAAGTAGATGTAGTCATTATATCTGGTGCTGCAAGTACTGAAGTAGATGTAGTCATTATATCTGGTGCTGCAAGTACTGAAGTAGATGTAGTCACTATAACTGGTGCTACAAGTACTGAAGTAGATGTAGTCATTATAACTGGTGCTGCAAGTACTGAAGTAGATGTAGTCATTATATCTGGTGCTGCAAGTACTGAAGTAGATGTAGTCACTATAACTGGTGCTACAAGTACTGAAGTAGATGTAGTCACTATATCTGGTGCTACAAGTACTGAAGTAGATGTAGTCACTATATCTGGTGCTACAAGTACTGAAGTAGATGTAGTCACTATATCTGGTGCTACAAGTACTGAAGTAGATGTAGTCACTATAACTGGTGCTACAAGTACTGAAGTAGATGTAGTCACTATAACTTGTGCTACAAGTACTGAAGTAGATGTAGTCACTATATCTGGTGCTACAAGTACTGAAGTAGATGTAGTCACTATAACTGGTGCTACAAGTACTGAAGTAGATGTAGTCACTATAACTGGTGCTACAAGTACTGAAGTAGATGTAGTCACTATATCTGGTGCTACAAGTACTGAAGTAGATAGAAAAATAGTCACTATATCTGGTGCTACAAGTACTGAAGTAGATAGAAAAATAGTCACTATATATGGTGCTACAAGTACTAAAGTAGATGTAGTCACAATATCTGGTGCTACAAGTACTGAAGTAGATGTAGTCACTATATCTGGTGCTACAAGTACTGAAGTAGATGTAGTCACTATAACTGGTGCTACAAGTACTGAAGTAGATGTAGTCACTATAACTGGTGCTACAAGTACTGAAGTAGATAGAAAAATAGTCACTATATCTGGTGCTACAAGTACTGAAGTAGATGTAGTCACTATAACTGGTGCTACAAGTACTGAAGTAGATAGAAAAATGGTCACTATAACTGGTGCTACAAGTACTGAAGTAGATGTAGTCACTATAACTGGTGCTACAAGTACTGAAGTAGATGTAGTCACTATATCTGGTGCTACAAGTACTGAAGTAGATGTAGTCACTATATCTGGTGCTACAAGTACTGAAGTAGATGTAGTCACTATATCTGGTGCTACAAGTACTGAAGTAGATGTAGTCACTATAACTGGTGCTACAAGTACTGAAGTAGATGTAGTCACTATAACTGGTGCTACAAGTACTGAAGTAGATAGAAAAATAGTCACTATATCTGGTGCTACAAGTACTGAAGTAGATGAGGTCACTATAACTGGTGCTACAAGTACTGAAGTAGATGTAGTCACTATATCTGGTGCTACAAGTACTGAAGTAGATGTAGTCACTATATCTGGTGCTACAAGTACTGAAGTAGATAGAAAAATAGTCACTATATCTGGTGCTACAAGTACTGAAGTAGATAGAAAAATGGTCACTATAACTGGTGCTACAAGTACTGAAGTAGATGTAGTCACTATAACTGGTGCTACAAGTACTGAAGTAGATGTAGTCACTATATCTGGTGCTACAAGTACTGAAGTAGATAGAAAAATAGTCACTATATCTGGTGCTACAAATACTGAAGTAGATGTAGTCACTATATCTGGTGCTACAAGTACTGAAGTAGATAGAAAAATAGTCACTATATCTGGTGCTACAAGTACTGAAGTAGATAGAAAAATGGTCACTATATATGGTGCTACAAGTACTGAAGTAGATGTAGTCACTATATCTGGTGCTACAAGTACTGAAGTAGATAGAAAAATAGTCACTATATCTGGTGCTACAAGTACTGAAGTAGATGTAGTCACTATATCTGGTGCTACAAGTACTGAAGTAGATGTAGTCACTATATCTGGTGCTACAAGTACTGAAGTAGATGTAGTCACGATATCTGGTGCTACAAGTACTGAAGTAGATGTAGTCACTATATCTGGTGCTACAAGTACTGAAGTAGATGTAGTCACTATAACTGGTGCTACAAGTACTGAAGTAGATAGAAAAATAGTCACTATATATGGTGCTACAAGTACTGAAGTAGATGTAGTCACTATATCTGGTGCTACAAGTACTGAAGTAGATAGAAAAATAGTCACTATATCTGGTGCTACAAGTACTGAAGTAGATGTAGTCACTATATCTGGTGCTACAAGTACTGAAGTAGATAGAAAAATAGTCATTATATCTGGTGCTACAAGTACTGAAGTAGATGTAGTCACTATATCTGGTGCTACAAGTACTGAAGTAGATGTAGTCACTATAACTGGTGCTACAAGTACTGAAGTAGATGTAGTCACTATAACTGGTGCTACAAGTACTGAAGTAGATGTAGTCACTATAATTGGTGCTACAAGTACTGAAGTAGATGTAGTCACTATATCTGGTGCTACAAGTACTGAAGTAGATGTAGTCACTATATCTGGTGCTACAAGTACTGAAGTAGATGTAGTCACTATAACTGGTGCTACAAGTACTGAAGTAGATGTAGTCACTATAACTGGTGCTACAAGTACTGAAGTAGATGTAGTCACTATAACTGGTGCTACAAGTACTGAAGTAGATGTAGTCACTATAACTGGTGCTACAAGTACTGAAGTAGATGTAGTCACTATATCTGGTGCTACAAGTACTGAAGTAGATGTAGTCACTATAACTGGTGCTACAAGTACTGAAGTAGATGTAGTCATTATATCTGGTGCTACAAGTACTGAAGTAGATGTAGTCACTATATCTGGTGCTACAAGTACTGAAGTAGATGTAGTCACTATAACTGGTGCTACAAGTACTGAAGTAGATGTAGTCACTATAACTGGTGCTACAAGTACTGAAGTAGATGTAGTCACTATATCTGGTGCTACAAGTACTGAAGTAGATGAGGTCACTATATCTGGTGCTACAAGTACTGAAGTTTTAAAATTGTACATTTCTTAAATGAATTGCATCTTATATGTTAAGAATCATTATACAGTCGAACCTCGTTGTCTCGAACTTGGTTGACGCGATACCTCTGGTATGTCGATATAATTTTTAAGTCCCTGCATTTTTCCTATATCAACAATGAATTTCTTCCTTGCATGTGTCGATCTCGGTTGTTTCGATATTTCGCTTTTATCGGTAATTTGTTACAATTTCCTTTGATCTTTACTACCAATAAAATTAGTATCAACGCTCAGAAGAACAACGACTAGTGATACTAGAAATTATCAGCTGTTGGTCATTTGTCATGCGCGAACAGATTGCGGAAGAATCTGCCTTACTTTTTGACCAATCGCGCATCACTGACCAAATGCTCATTAATATTAAGGAAAACAAACATCACGAAAAAAACAATACATCTATGCTGCAACTAATCAGACCTGTCCAGACACTAAGAAGTGTTACAAAATATAAAACGCAACACACAATCAGTATCTAGAGAGTATCTTATTCATCTCCTGAAATAATAACGAACAATGTACATACAATACCCCCCTTTTTGTATGGCAGTACGCTCGAATTTCGGCGATAAACGTGTCTTGAAAGTGTAGATAGGCTATAGTCCTTTATACTATAGGCAACGAATTATTTGGTGTTACACAGGCATCAATTTTCATTACATATTTAGGGGGTAAGAAATCAATATGGATTGATTTCGGTAGCCCCATAAACGGAATAACTGACATGCACACGGCCAAGCCGGTCAGTGAAAGAAATCGTAATCAGAATCATTTTCTTCTGTGAAGAAACATTAATATAGTTTTCAAACATGATAACCTACCTCTTTAAACTTTTTCTTAACGCTGAAAATGGTTTCAGATTGACATTTCCTCTCCATTCAATTCCCTTCGTCTCCGTTAACAGTTTTTGAATGAATGAGGTAGAAGTGACGTCATGTCAGACCGCATTACGCATAACAATTGTACAAAAGAAGTAGTGCACAGATTCTTACCGTAAAAACGGCACTATTACAAAGCAAAATAACATCAAATGTGTCAAAAAAACGAAAACAAATAAAAAAAGATGTATTTAAATTGAGAAATTACCGATAAAAAAATTATTAGTATTTTTTTCGCTTGACAAAGATTATCAGGTCCATATCAGATTCGCTCTACGAGCTCATCTGATATAGACCTGATAATCCTTGTCTCGCGAAAAAAAATACTAATAATTAATATAACTCGATGGATTTTTGTAGTTCGTACAATATTAATTAGTGTAATTTTAACCTCGTTGTCTCGAAGTTACTTTTGTTCTCGATATCATATGTCAAAACTAACAATTTCATTTGTATTATTACTTAATTCGCGTCTGTTTATTTTACACACCTGTCAATCCGTAAACACGATTGGCTTTTATACCATTTGAATTGGAAATTTAATCAAACGAATTGATAATCCAAGCTCGGTACATGCATTACTTAGGTTAATTGATGATCCTCTCATTACTATCCGAATTATTTTGTCATGTTTAATTAAAAATGATAATTATTGAAAATTTCTTTTGATCTGATCAACAATATATGTGGTTAAGTTTCGTTTCTTTAAAGACATTCTGTTATTTGTGTTGACTTGTGTGTTGTTTTCAATTACGTAAAAAAAATCATTGATTGTTGAATTAGTTCTTTCGAACTGTAAGTTGATGTGTTTTCGCGAAAGTTTTTTCATGATTTGTAATAAAGTTTATAATGTGATTACAATACTTATCAATTATTGTCGATTTATTTGAATGGATATATAGCAAAAATACTTGATATATCGAACGATACAAATACAAACGATGCCGAAGTTCTAAACCAACATACATGAAATAAATACCCTTAGATTTTTTAAACATAACATAATGAAAATGACGTCACACCCTAAACTCGGTTGACTCGAACTTCGGATAACTCGATATATTTTTTACGGTCCCACAATCTTCGACTTATCGAGGTTTGACTGTATAGGCAATTTAAAGTAAAAAGACTCCTTAATTTAAATGTATTAACACATTAACAATGCAGTTTTGAAATTGAATATAAATTACTGTACTTATTGGAGAAGTCCTGATGAATTTGACTGTTTTATTTCTAGAACCTTAGCTCAGTGTCTGTCACAGAGGGACAAACCTTTGGAGGAGAGAGAAATACTTCTGATGTTCCAACAAATCGTCTCGGCCATAAAGCATATACATGAGCAAAATATTCTACACAGGTACGTGGTGCCTCTGTGACCGAGGTAGTTAGTCTACTATTGATCATGTGGTCTGTCAACAGATTGCGGTTGGAGTCTCACTGTGGGCATGGTGCTTTGACTACAATCTCTTTTGACAGGGATTGCCAGTAATGTCGGGGGTTTTCTCTGAGTACTTCGTCTTCCTCCCATATAAGAACTGTATGCCATGATATTGCTGAAAAGTTGCTGAAAGTGGTGTTAAACACCATTTAAACAAACAAAGGTAGTTAGACAGACATTTAAAGACAGACAAGGATATTCTTTACTTATATCTTGTTTCAGTCAATGTTTCACATACATGAAAAAAAACCAGATACATTTAAGTCACAGTTTGTTAGAGGATAGAAAAATCCTTGTTCCTTAAAATTCCCTCAGTCATTGACTCATGTACCGGAACAAAATATTCTACACACGAGTGTCGCAAGGATCGGAACATTTGGAGCGATATATTGTTATAAAAATTTACCTCAATAATTAAAGTTCTGACCACAAAATATACCACTCATGTAAGTTTTCGTTGTTACATGAAGTATGGAAAAAATCGCAAAAGTCTTAAATGGAAGGGTTGCAAAGCAAGTGCTTTAATAAATAAGGAAGGATTTACAATTTGTTGTAGGAATGTCTTGGGTTTATGTGAAAACTGTAGGAGGAGTTGATTACACAATATAGGTACTGTCTTCTGCAAATGTTCTGAAAAATTACTAAGTTCTGATGTCTGGAAAATTAGGAAAAAAATCCTTGAACGCCCACCCACCCGACTTAACCATACTATAACCCGGGTTTGCATCCCAGCCCAAAATGTACTATCTAAAATCCTTGTCATGAGAACAATAAAAGGTATATAATATATTCATACATTGTCAGAAAATATACAGTTTGTACTAGCCTTACTGACAGGTTGAATTGCAAGGCTCTGTACAAATATTGTGTTTATCCTGCACCCTAAAACACATTTTACACTGATGACAAACATTACAAATGTACACTGTCTCATTTAACATTTTTGGCATGTTTTCTAGTGATAGTCTGACGGCACAAAAAAATTTAGTAAATTTCAACAACATGTCAGAAACCAGTACAGAATAATACTAAATATCATTAGAAGTGAGGACAAGGGTATCAAGAGATTCTTAGTGATGAATAAAGCAAAAATTGAACTGTATACCTTTATTGTACAGCAAATGGTGTACTGTTGATAATACAGACATTTTTGTGGGAATAGTTTGCATAGATTTACACTGTAATTGTTAATTTATTAAATAAAAAATATTAATCCTTCTTTAGAGATTTAAAGACAGCCAATATTTTCCTGACAAAGGAAGGAGTCGTCAAAGTCGGTGATTTTGGTATTTCCAAGATGATGAGTTCTGCCAACAAGGGAGCTAACACTGTGTTGGGAACACCATATTATATTAGTCCTGAAATGGTAAGTACTCAGTCAAAGTACTGGATGTACTGTTGTCAGGGTTTCCTGAAATGGTAAGTACTCAGTCAAAGTACTGGATGTACTGTTGTCAGGGTACTACCAACAAGGGAGCTAACACTGTGCTGGGAACACCGTATTACATTAGTCCTGAAATGGTAAGTACTCAGTCAAAGTACTGGATGTACTGTTGTCAGTGTTCTATCAACAAGAGAGCTAACACTGTGGGAACACCATATTACATTAGCAGGCTTTCAAGCGGGCCCTTATTTTCCTTATTTTCCTTATTTTTTACAAACAGCCCTAAAATTCCTAATTAAAGCTGTAAAATCCTAAAAAGCCCTACTTTTTTTGGTTAAAATCCTAATTTTTTTAATTTTCAAAATTTTCAAAATAAAATTAAAAATAAACATAAAATAGATTAAAGTTAAATGAAGCTAGCTTTAGTATACTTTCAGAAATATGCATTTGCCACCCAGGAGACTATTTGATGGTCATACAAATGATCTTCTGAATTGGTAATTAACTTTTGTACTATTGTTCTGTGCCCAAAATGATGAGTAAATTTAATTTTTCAGTCTTAAATCATTAGAAAATAGCACATTTTATCCCTTATTTTTGTTTAAAAATCTAAAATTAGCCTTATTTTTTTAGAATTTAGCCCTAAAAAAAAGCCCCTATTTTTGGCAAAAAGTAGATTGAAAGCCTGCATTAGTCCTGAAATGGTAAGTACTCAGTAAAGTACTGGATGTACTGTAGTCAGGGTACTATCAGCAAGGGAGCTAACACTGTGCTATTACATATCACTTTGAACCTGACTAATGGTTGCTCAACTTCAGTCTTAATTGAAAATGATTGCAGGTTTTTCTGCTCAAAGGTTATTGGTTTTAACCAGGTAAACCACCTTCACCAATAAAAATTGGACGCAATGATCTGAATAAAAAATTGACAAACTTGATAAAAGTTCATTCAAACAAACAAACAAATCAAAGTTCTTGATGATCTCTTGTCGGGAGTTCTGCAACAATTGAGCTAACACTGTGTTTTCACTGAACGTTAATTCTGGAATAGTCAGCACTAATTGTAACAGACTTAAATCTGGGAGGTACAGATTAATATATAGGTAGTTAAAAATTGAAAAAGGCATAATATTGCATTAAGAAATGAAGACTTTAAATTTTAGTTACAACCATAGATTAAAAAGAACACCTGATATTTGTATAATTTGTGTGATATGATTTTAATATTTGTTTACAGTGTGAAGGGAAGCCATATAATGATAAATCAGACATCTGGGCACTGGGTTGTATCTTGTATGAAATGGCATGTCTGCAGAAGACGTTTGAAGGATCTAATCTTCCCGCATTGGTTAACAAGATAATGAAGGTTTGTATAAATTGTCTCCCTGTAATTATGACTTGTCTCCCAGTATGTATGAGTTGGCTCCCTGTATATATGAGTTGTCTCCCTGTAAGTATGTGTTGTCTCCATCCATGTTACAGATGTTTGACCTGTAAGTATGAGTTTTCTCCCTGTAAGTATGAGTTGTCTCCCTGCATGTATGAGTTGTCTCCTTGTAAGTATGTGCTGTCTCCATCCATGTTACAGATGTTTGACCTGTAAGTATGAGTTTTCTCCCTGTAAGTATGAGTTGTCTGCCTGTAAGTATAAATGTCCATGTCAATCGGATCCCCTCAGTTATTTCTGCCCATGGTAGGAAAGTAATCTTGGAGGTAAGTGTATGGATATAGACCAAAAATCGATTCAAATGTGATACGCAATAGATTATTCTTTAATTATTCAACTATACAGATCTTATCGAAACAGAACTAAAAATTGGATTCATGATTGTATTTTTAAACTTAAGTTTGCTAACACTAACAAAAAATTCCTTCTCCGACAACGTTTAAATGGATACATATTTGTTTACAATCCGACCTCATCAGTAACAATGAGCTAACCATCAATGACAAGCCAATCAAATGAATGAACTGAAACGTCACAAACAAACTTGTGACGTAACAGATTCTTTGAAATGACTGAATTGTTATTGATGTGTTCAGATTGTGAACAAATACTTATCCATGAAAAATTTTGTGGGAAGGAATTCATCAGATTTTTTAGTTCTGTTACCATATTAACTGTATAGTTGAATAAGAATATACTGCCAACGAAAGACTATATATCCCAACTTTCGTTGGCAGTATATTCTTATTCAACTATACAGTTATAGTATAACACAAATGTGAATTTTGGCATTACATAACAAATTTTGTTATTGAAATGTATTACTGGAAATTTGTATATGATTGCAGGGACAATTTGCACCTGTTAAAGGAAACTACAGTCAAGAATTAAAGGACCTGATCATGGATATGTTAAAACAAGATCCAGACCAGCGACCATCATCACATGAAATTCTGTATACAAGGATACCAGAGGTAGGACTGGTTTACATGTTTGGGGTCCATCCAATGACACACATTACATGTTTGTTACCAGACAATTGTATACCAGGATACCAGAGGTAGGACTGGTTTACATGTTTGGGGTCCATCCACTGACACACATTACATGTTTACAAGGATACCAGAGGTAGGACTGGTTTACATGTTTGTTACCAGACAATTGTATACAAGGATACCAGAGGTAGGACTGGTTTACATGTTTGTTACCAGACAATTGTATACAAGGATACCAGAGGTAGGACTGGTTTACATGTTTGTTACCAGACAATTGTATACAAGGATACCAGAGGTAGGACTGGTTTACATGTTTGTTACCAGACAATTGTATACAAGGATACCAGAGGTAGGACTGGTTGACATGTTTGTTACCAGACAATTGTATACAAGGATACCAGAGGTAGGACTGGTTGACATGTTTGTTACCAGACAATTGTATACAAGAATACCAGAGGTAGGACTGGTTTACATGTTTGTTACCAGACAATTGTATACAAGGATACCAGAGGTAGGACTGGTTTACATGTTTGTTACCAGACAATTGTATACAAGGATACCAGAGGTAGGACTGGGTTACATGTTTGTTACCAGACAATTACACAAAGTTATTTGACTGATTATAAAATGTTCTCCATTTCAAAGCATTACATTTGTTGTCCCCATGAAGACTATGTTTCTTTTCCTAACTTCATTACAGATATCTATTAAAACTAACTGATGAATTGAATGAAATTCTGGCTTTTTTGTCCAAAAAAAGCTGTGTGACATCAGGAAAATCATGTTTCCCACCAAACTGTCGATCACTTATATCTCATAAATAATTTTGTCATTAGTTTGTTCTTTCCTAGAACTCCTTAAAAAAACTATAACAACTATTTAAAAAGCAGTTATTTTTGTAGTTGATGCAGAAGTATGAAGAGTCGCTGTCAGATGATGAGTCATCTCAACAAAACAGTCTGAGTGAGAATAGATCAAAAAAGAAAACAAGGTGGGCAGTCTTATAGAATAATAATTAAATATGATTGGCTATCTTTAATGGAGCTAACTACGTTATTCTGTATTACCTACATTGTATCACATGACATATTAATATGCCAAAAAATTTTAATAGTTCTTTAACGTCAACCCCTTAGTCATTGATAATTGAGCTCAGTTGGTTTGGAAAATTAAATTGTAAGGGATATTTCAAGTTTTTAATAAACGAATAAATACCAAAGTGACAATCAAATTAAAACATCTAACAAACAACAACAAACACAGCAAATAAAAGCCAGCGACTCGAACTCTTAAAAAAAAATGAAAGTGAACTCGGATGCTCCATAACAGTAAGTATTTCCTGCTTGTTGTTCATAGGTTCATTGTTATTGATGTGTTCAGATTGTGAACAAATATTTGTCCATGAAAAATTGTGTGGGAAGGAATTTTTTGCTCTGTTAGCGAATTTAAGTTTTAAAAAAATGCAATGATTCATCAGATTTTTTAGTTCTGATACCATATTAACTGTATAGTTGAATAATTAGAGGGTAATCTATTTCCTCACAATAAAATTCCATTACTGTGTAAACAGGGTAAACACATCACATTCTGACCGATTTTTGCTTTCCTCTGAGATTACTTACCGACCATCGGCAGAAATACAGAGGCGATCTAATGGATGAAAATTATCATGGTACAAAAGGGAGATAATTATCATAGTAAATTCGCCAATAGACCCCCAAGATACAAGTTTCTCTTAATTTGATTGAATGATTTGGTTTTAATGCTACTTTCAGTCATTTTTAGCTCACCTGACCCAAAGGGTCATGTGAGCTATTGCCATCACTTGGCGTCCGTCGTCGTCGTCGTCCATCATCGTCGTCATCGTCGTTAACTTTTCTTCAAAAATCTTCTCCTCCAAAACCACTGAAGGGATTGCTTTGAAACTTTGCATACATCATCAGTAAAATGCCCTCTACCAAGTTTGCCCAAATCATGGCCTCAGACCAACCAACATGGCCACCATGGCTAAAAATAGAACAGAGGGGTCAAAATACAGTTTTTTTGCTTATAGTTCAAAAAGTATAACATATACAGGAAAACCAAACAGACTTTCCTTCTTCATCATCTAAAGCTCTTCAAAACACTCCATTTGGTCAAAGTTTTATGATGACTCCTTGTAGGAGTTATTGCCCTTTAATTGTCAAAATTGATGATTTTTGCCTTTTTTGCCTCAAAATCTTGAAAATTATCGGAACTAGAGAAAAAGTTAGCATTGCTTAATTGTTCTGCTCTATGAGGCCTACAAAAATGACTGAAGGGTCAAGATTGTCTGATTAACCGTTTAAGAGTTATCCCCCTTGAACTGTTTTTTTTTAATCGGTTTTAATTGATTTTTTAAAATCTTCTCCTCTGAAACAACTGAAAGTACTGCTTTGAAACTTTGTACACATCATCCGTCATATGTCCTCAACCAAGTTTGCACCAACCATGGCTGCAGATTAACCAACATGGCCACCATGGCTAAAAATAGGATGGGGGGGGGGGCGGTAAAATACAGTTTTTTGCTTATATTTTAAAAAGTGTAACAGATACAGGAAAACCGAAGAGACATGCCTTCATCTGCATCAAAAGCTCTACGAAACACTCCATTGGGTTGAAGTTGTATGATGACTCCTTATAGGAGTTATTGCCCTTTAATTGTCGAAATTGATTATTTTTGACATTTTTGCCTCAAAATCTTGAAAATTATTAGAACTAGAGAAAAAGTTAGCATTGCTTAATTGTTCTGCTCTATGAGGGCTACAAAAATGACTTCAGGGTCAAGATTGTCTGTTGAACCGTTTAGGAATTATTCTCCTTGAACATTTTTTTAATCAATTTTACTTGATTTTAAAAAATCTTCTCCTCTTAAACCAATGAAAGGACTGCTTTGAAACATTGCACATATCATCTTTAGGATGTCCTCTACCAAAATTGTGCAAATCATGACACCTGACCCCCTACATAGCTACGTTGGATTAAAATAGAAAAAATGGAAAAAGGGGGATGGGTGGGGGGTCGAGAGAGTTTTCGACTGATAGTTAAAAAAGTATAACAGGTACAGCAAATTTGAAGTGAACCTCCCTTCTCCCTCTAACCATCAAAAGACCCTCCTTATAGGAGTTATTTCCCTTAAAAGGTCAAAATTAATGATTTTTGCAGAAGTGTTGGGCAATTCCTTATAGCAAAGAAAAGCTGGATAAAAGAGGGTTGTTTGGTTTCAGGTTCAGGTGAGCGATACAGGCTCATGGGAGCCTCTAGTTTGATAATTAGATTCATTTGAATTGGAAGTTGTTAACAAATTGAATTCAATCACTTGGAATTAAGTTATGTATATGGTGTGGAGCGCCTGCCAATTTACTGTCACAAATGTTTATGATATTTACTGTATTTTTACAAGCAGTTCATTGGATACCAGGTACTAGTGTGTTGTAATGCAATTTTTACCTAATTTGATTAACAACATATAGATCATTGTTCATTTAGGGTTTGGAGTATTTTAAGATGAGGGGCGTCTTTGTAAAATATTGACCTAAACTTTATTTGGGAAAAATTATGTATTAATTAAGTTTTGTAAAGGCATTTTTCAAATTTTGGAAGAAACATATTTTACATTTTCTAAATAAACCACTGAAGCATTAGAACATAGAATTTTGATACTTTCTTGTAAAAAATGTTAGTTGGATAAAACTATTTAATCATATGTAGAAATGTGACAGAGCACACATTTAGAACAGCGAGAAATTCTTCTGTGTATACATACATTTTATAATATTGGAGTCTTTTCAGGGTTTTAATCAATGTTGTATTAGAATTTGATGTTAGTGACACTAGAAAACTGCTAAAAATATTTATTATATGACTATAAAAATTCTTTCATTTGATTGGCTTAAACTGCCTTCAAAAGTAATGATTTAGCATTAGAACAACCTAAAATGGGCTTACAATAGAACCAGCTGTCAAGCCAAGTGTGCTGGAAAGTTATGTCACCCTGGAGTATCCTAAAAATAGATTGGAGAACCCTGGCAGTGTCTAAAAATAGATATGTATGATGCTGTTGTCTGAATGAAGTTTGAACTAGATATCATTACTTTCATATTAAATTTATTCATTTAATTATTCATATAATAAAACATTTGTCGACTTTAACATAGGTTGACATTATACAATTAATGACTTTGATATAGGTCACTATCAGGATTTATCAGCCAGAGAAATGTAATATTCACTGAGCCGCTAGGCGAGGTGAATATACATTTTGAGGGCTGATAAATCCTGATAGGGACCGTATATCAAAGTCATTAATTGTTTTATTACATGAATAAAACCACCATTTCCATTGATCAGAAAAACTGAGTATGTATATTCTATTGGAGCGCCTGCTTACATTTTGTAATTGTTGTAATGTTAGTTACCCTTAATATGTTTTATTTAATACTGCATTTTGATATCAATTTGCTGATAATCCTGAAATTCCAGTTTCAAATATTGAGAAAAGTATAATTGAATGAATATATCGCAGAACCGACGTGTTGTTTACACGCACGATGTATGTAAAGCTGACGTCATTGAATTGTGTACAATTAATACAATCGATTTGATTGGACGACTGAATTTATTAAGACGGCTACTCTGATAGGCTAAAACATAAAAACCAGGTCGATATCGGATTCCGCTTGACTACTATGCAGCGGAATCGTGCAGCGTACAAACATTTTATGTAATTTTAGTACTGTTGCGATTTATCGTGACCCGAAAGTTGTTTTTTGACAAATCAAAACCACGCAAAATTCTATTCATGTAATAATAATTTTTATCAACCCTCTTAAAAAAATATTTACCTCGCCTTATGGCTGGGTAAATATAATTTTCTTCGGGTTGATAAAAATAGATGTCAACCTATGTCAAAGTCAATAATTGTATAATGTCAACAACAAGAATCAATTGTATCGTATCGAAAACTTTTATATTTGTTGCATTTAAAGGTTTTTTTTAATATATTATATGGACATTTCATTGGTCCAACTATTGGTTGAATATTGATTTTTTTTTAAATATTAAAGATTTTTTATTTTAAGTTTATGTGAGACAGCATTATTTTTCCCTTACATTTATGTTTGTCTAAACTCTTTTAAACTTTATTAATTTGTTTGTCTCCAAATCTGTTAGCTCGGAAACAAAATAACAGTATTAATTATATCCACGCTGCGAAGAAGAAGGGTTATACTGTTTTGCCCTTGTCCTTTCATCCGTCTGTCGGTCCATAATAACAATAGGATGCAGAAGCCTGATGTTTTGCATATTGCTTTATCCTACAGTGCCATATGCTGTAAAGCGATTTCATGCTCCTTGGTCATCTACTTCCTGTTTTTGGCGGGATATTAACTTTTTTACCATGACTATAACACATAATAATGTATTTTGATAATAAACACACATAATGATTGTATAAACTGATAGTATTGGTTGTGTTACTATGGTGATCATTGTTCATACCTGATAACATGATTTGTTATGGGACATAATAATAATAAGCTTTAATTAACATTGGCATGACTATACAACCTAGCAACATAATATCAAAAGCTTTTACCCACTTGTTCCATAATACATACATAGAACATACAAAAACTAGGTTTAGTATGTTCTCTGGGGCCTCGGTGGCCAAGTGGTTAAGGTAGTTCAACTACTATTGATCACGTGGACTGTCAACAATAACGTTGCTGGTTCGAGTCTCAGTGCCGGCAGGGTGTACTCGACTCCAATCTTAATTGACAAGGATTGCCAGTTCTCCTACCAAAGGTTGGGGTTCTCTCAAGGTACTCTGGCTTCCTCCCCTAATAAAAGCTGGGCGCCATGATAAAGCTGAACAATTGCTGAAAGTGGTGTTAAACGTCATTCAAACAAACAAAAAAGTAGTAATTAATTCACGGAAAGTTCTCATGACATCCCGTCTAATAATTTAAATTAAAACATAGATCAATATAGGATAGTGTTAATCTGTAGTTAACACGTTGAAAAGCTCATGTTTCTTCTTTTCCCAATGAAAATTTGTAAGAAATAAGGACTGATGTCCTCATAGGGTGATGTGCTGCTTACCAGAGTTGTCGACCTTGGATGACCTTAACCTTCAAGTTCACATTTTAATTTGTTTTTGTCTCGCCTGCGACGAAAGTCGCTGGAGGCGAGACATTTGTATGGGAATCCGGCGGCGGTGGCGTAAACACTTGACATCTTGCTTCATATCTTTGTAAGCCCAAGCCCTAGGTCCATCAATTTTGGTCCAGAGGTAGCTTATGATGAGTACTTGCCAATCAGTCACCTGTCACCTGACCTTGACCTCAATTTCACGGTCCAGTGACTACGTTAAAGTTTTTCGGTTACGGCAGTTTCTCTGTAACTATGCATGGTAGGATGACAATATTTGGTATATAGGTTGCTGATAGATAGTACATGACTGTCTGGTAGGAGGCACTTGACCTTGTCCTCAATTTCACGGTCCAGTGACTATGTTAAAGTTTTTGGGTTACGACCGTTCCTCTGTTGCCACTCAAGGTAGGATGACAATATTTGGTATATAGGTTGCTGATGACTAGTACATGACTGTCTGGTAGGTGTCACCTGACCTTGACCTCAATTTCATAGTCCAGCGACTACGTTAAAGTTTTTTGGTTACGGCAGTTTCTCTGTAACTATGCATGGTAGGATGACAATATTTGGTATATAGTTTGCTGATGAATACAGTAGTCCCCCTCTCGAGCGACCCCTCGTTTGAACGACCACCCCTTTGTCCCGACCACTTTCCTCTTGTATTTACTCATTTCTGTACAAATTTACCTCTTTTAGAGGACCACCCCTTTAACGCGACCAGCGACCGTCCTATAGCTATAAAAAACCATGTTCCCCCCCCCCCCCTCATGAACGACCACATTATCAATTTGTACATGTTTATGTTTACTAGAAATGACACCGGAAGTTCAACTTCAAGTTCGGGAAATCAACCGGAAATTCATCATTGATTTTTACCAGATGAAAGATTTTGAATAAAATACATATTGTTTATTATTGGTATTAATAAAATTATGAAAAAATATGTGTTGGTTTTTTATTTGTGGTTTTTATATCGAGTATTGAATTAAAAAGTGTTTATGTCCTATTATCTTAACGTGACATGTACATCATTTGCATATGATAGTAAACAAAATATGGCCTCGTGACCCAGTAATGTTACATGAACTTGTCTTTATGTCTTTTCAGTAAAGAAAATGTTTGATTTCCAAAAATTATTTTTATAATTTAATTTTGATCAAGTGAAAGAAAGCGTTAATCGGCCAAATATAAATTAAAAACAGGGTTGAGATAATTTACACACCGAGCTATTTTTAGATTTATCCGAACTGTTTACATTTATTACACGTTTATCATTTTGAAGATGTGTTTGCTAAGAATTAAAAATTCAATTAGGCAGATAAAAATTGCAATTAATAATTAAGTAAGCTCTGTGCAGTGAATTTCGAGATTTTCGAGATTTGTACGCAAATTAAACATTTTAAAAGCACGGCTGCACGTGTCTCACGAATATTCTGAATGATAGAATGGTTTGAATGAAGGTTTCACTGTGACATGACACAAAGTGGGTTAGAACTAAACATTGTATGCACGATATTAGGAAAGAAAAACAGTTTTATTAAGACCAATATAAATGAAACTTATAAATATTAAGTATGATAACACATGTACCTACAAAGAAAACAAATGTTAATACACATAATATCATATATATATTTTGTGAAATGTGGTAAAATTAGTTACAAAGATATCATCCTGGACACAACATGATAAAAACAAGTTGCTGATTATAATAATAATACATGTACACGAAATTACATTCTAATCATAGCTTATTCCATTTGAGAGACCACCCCTTTTGTAAGACCACTTTTCAGTTGCAAATACGGTGGTCTTTCAAGAGGGGGACTACTGTAGTACATGACTGTCTGGTAGGTGGCACTTGACCTTGACCTCAATTTCACGGTCCAGCGACTATGTTAAAGGTTTTGGGTTACGGCTGTTCCTCTGTAACCATGCATGGTAGGAGAACAATATTTGGTATATAGGTTGCTGTTGAATAGTACATGACTGTCTGGAAGGTGTCACCTGACCTTGACCTCAATTTAACGGTCCAGTGACTACGTTAAAGTTTTTGTATTAGGACAGTTCCTCTGTAACTATGCATGGTATGGTGACAATATTTAGTATACAGGCCGCTGCTGATAATTAATGCTATTTACGTAATGCTTATGACAAAATTTATTTTCGTTACTGATGCGGAATCCAGGCGAGACGTTTTTCTGTGTCCACACTTGTTTCAAGAACAAATGTCTTTAAATATATAGACCAGTCCTTTGTTTCTATTTTTTGCTATCTTGCTTTGCTTTTAAAGTTAATCATTCGCTTGTTTCTATTTTTAGATCAGTTCTGTATTACTTTGAGTGCTGTTCAGCATCTATAACACCAGTAGATTTACCATCCAAAATCAAGATCATACATGTAAGGTTAAGAAATTACCATTGAAAGCATCCTCTTAGAGCCGCTTCGAAATTTAAAAACATGTATTAGAATCGAAATACATTATTGTGAGCGGGCTCTATGTGACTTAGTACATGGTCAGACCTTATATTTGTTAACATAATATTTTATACCTAGTGATATCGAGGTATAAAGTGAAGTCTAATTCGCATAGAGCCTATTTGCAATAATCTATTTCAATTTTAATACATGTATGTCTAACAATTGTTTTAAAATATCTTTGCTCTAAGAGGATGCTTTCAAATGGTAATAAATGTTATTTTTAAACTAATAATATATATCCCAAAACAGTATGTGCAAGCAAATAAAATTGACATAAATATATATGCTCTTCATTTTATTGAATATATTTACCTTTTAAGCAAAAATATTGAGAAATCTTTAAAATATTCCATTGTTCCAGTTTGAAATTTTCAGTTTTATGACGTCGGAATTCAAATTGTGACATTACAGCGTGCTCTATGCTTATTAGAACCCTAATGTGTTCTCAAAACATATGAAGGACGTCATATTAGAATAGACCTTTATTATTTTTTTCATAAATTCATAAATGCATAAATTTTTCGCACTTGGTTTCATTTGAATTGTTGACTGTTAGATTCCTGAGCTGGTTCATTATTTATTTACTTCTTCTTGCTATGCATAATGAAATTTCTAATGGACAATCAACAATAATTATAGGGTAATTAATTGGGCGGAGTGAATATCCAAAATATGATCATGAGTGCCACATAACGCATCTGATTAAACGAGTGTGCGGAACTTGTTTTCGTAAAATTTTAATGCTTAATCCTAAATTTTATGAACGGCGGATGAATATCGGTATAGTACAAAACCAACTGCAATTTTGGCTGGAAAAACCCAGAGAGTGAAAATAAACGATAATTTTCACATGTGATTTACCGTGATTTCTGTCACTAGGAAAATTTGATATTTCATCTCTATCTATATAATAAACAATGAATCATTACCATATGAACAAGTTCCATGCCCGAGTTTAATCATATGCGTTATGCGGCACTCGTGATCATATTTTGGATATTCACTGGCCAATGAAACTCTTGGAAACTATTTTTATTTCCCAGGCTGCAACTGGTGAAGATCATGTGATTGTAATATCCAGTGAGAAGAGAGTTTACTCCTGGGGCAAAGGTAGCAGAGGTCAACTAGGTCATGACAACACAGAGGACAAGGACAAACCTACAATGGTGGAGGCACTCACAGGAAAATCTATATCTAGGTAAATACACATTACAAACTGTGTACATTTATTTTGCAAAAGCTTAAAAGTAAAATCATTCTCCTTGAGGGCCAATTTGATCCAGACTCTGCTATCCGCGATCCTTGGAAGGTCCTACAATAATAGTCAATCCCCCTCGCTCTTCATCCCAAATGCTGTCCTTACTGTAATGGGTGGTTTAGAATACTTAAAAGATTATCTGGCCGGTTCGATTCTCACTGCAGCCAGGGTGTACTTGATTCTAAACTGAATTGACAAGGATTGCCAGTTTTCCTAATGCAGGTTGTGGGTTCTCTCCGGGTACTCCGGCTTTCTACCCAAATAAAAACTGGACGCCACAATATAGCTGCAAAATTGCTGAAAGTGGCATTAAAAGAACCATTCAAACAAACAAATAAAAGATTATCTGATCAGCCTGATAAGTTTGATCCAAAAGAATTAGTTAAATTTCAACATATTGAATCACTCGTAAAAAATGGGATTGTTTGTGTATAATAGGTCATTGCATGGTATAAACGGACAATTACGGTACCAAAAAAGAAACTACAGTCAAACCTGAACAAGATATCATCTATACTTAGCTAAGACCTGGTTAGAGAAGTTATCCAACTGGTAATTATCTTTGCCTGCGGAAAGATGAATAACCACAGTCATATTAACACTTTCGTCACTGAATTTATTTTCGTCGATGGTTTCCATGGCCGGGATTTTAGTGCACGCGCGTTTTGCCAGGCCGGAATTAATTTGGCATGTGCGCGATTGAAAAAATGACAACACGCTTTCCGACGGATATTTCATTAAATATTGTGTGTTTCCGCTTAAAATTTTGTATTAAGTGCGACAGTACCATATTCTTACTTGTCTTAAAGGCATAATCATTTATATCGAGGTCGTACAGGTTTGCGAAGCTATAAATTGGTCTGTTTGTGTCGGACCAGAAAATGGAAGGCGTCGCCGGTTGACAGCCCTCTCGTTTAAAGTCAATTTTTGTCATTATCTGACAATAACACTTTCTTTATAAATCCATTTGCCGCTGCAATATCATTTTTTAACCAAAAATACAGCCAAATCGCTGTTTTTAAATACAAATTTTGTGAAACAAGCAAAGGAACCGCAGTGCCAAACAGCGAACGCCATATTGTAAACAAAATTTGTTACGTAAGGTCCTACGACTCACCGAAAAGAACCGAACATATCAGGAAAGGACAAAAACAACCTAAAATTATACCAAGTAGAGAATTTAGTATACAAAAACCTTTTTTTTACGTTCAGCTGAAAAACTAAAAAATCCACTACACTGGTAAAAATATATTTATATTTTATCCATTAAAAAAAAAAAATTTAAAATTTTTTTTATTTACAACTGAACATTTAATTGTGTAGCCCCAAAATAATTGTTTATAATCTTTTAAGCATTAATGTATCAAATGTATTATTGAAGACCTACATGTGTGTATGTTAATCCTTTAAAATTTAAATAATTTCTACTAGACATGCAAAAAAAAATATCCCAGTTTCTTTTTAATTTTTTGTTACTCATTGTTTATTTTTACATAACCAGTATTTTAATTTCAACCATTTTAGGCATGACTAAGTCTTTCATTTTCTGTATATGTAACACATATGCAAGATGGAGTTTATAGTTATAAATCAACATGTATATATGGAATAAAGGCAGTAGCAGGCTAATAATGTGACAAATTTTCACAAATAACAAGTCAGACAAGTCAATAAAGTCCACTACAATACTTTGTAAAGCACAATTTGTAATGTAATAAATTATAAAAGTCATCATGGCCACCAAGTACTGAAGCAAAGTACTGGAATATGAAACATTTATTTTATTTCACCTATGAATGAAGGTAATTTTGTTGTCATAATAAATGTATTCACAACAGTTTATTTTATTTAAATTATTTATAAATTTTTATTTGTTGTATTCTACATTATTTTATTATAGCCAGATAAAAACAAAAAAGGAAAATTGACATTAACCTCAACATTGTTCTTTTAGTTATATTGTAAGAATTTGTATGCTTTGACCCACATGGGTGTAAACAGCAAAAGAGTTATTAACACAACTAAGTGTCAAGGGTATGATGTCCAAATGTTGATACACTTGATAGTCTTGCATTTCACTATCCATTGATATATTCATAATTTGAATAGCCTTTCTCGATTTTTCAATGGTCATAGTATTCAATTTAAATTAAAAAAGAAAAACCTATTGAGATTGAAGGTATTAACTTCAAGCAAGTAACAACCAAACCAAATAGAATTTATCAAATTGAAACAGTTTCTCAGAGTATGGAAATAAGTAAAGCATTTTGGTAAACAGAAATAAGATGTTTTCCTGACAAAAAGATTTGTTTTTTTTTTTAATTAACAATTTATAAGATTCCAACTGTGTAAGTGATAGTCTCTCTCGGAGAATCCGGTGTTATATAACCACAAGTCCTATAACAATAGCACATTAAATCCGAGAAAAGTTGCATTTGAAAAGGATTTAGAGTGGCAATATACAACCTATAAGTAAAGAATATAACCAATTATATTGTACGCAGATAAATTTACATTTTTAAAAAATTTATACTAAACATGTACATGTATATATTGTCATTTCCTTTGTTTGCAATGTATTTAGCTTAACAGGCTTTGGGGCATTCAAAAGTCGTTTCTGGTTAGCTGACCTTCAACTTAAAAAGATTTTATGATCACCAACATATTTATAGACATGTATAGTCAACAAAATGGAGACATTTTTGGGCCACTCTGTACAGCTGCCATTATACTTTCTTACATCAAGAACTGCATAATAGCTGAAGGTTTGCACATAATGTCAATACAAAGACCATGCTTTACATTACAGACCTAAAACCTACTATACCATAGTTCTCCCAGATGTCCATTTGTACAGTAACAATTCACGTTATGTATAAATAATCTAGTAATCGTGATTACCTTACCACTATAACTCTATCCCTATTGCAAACAATGCTTGACAACAGCAGATGACAAACTATTTACAGTCTGGCCTGGATAAAAGCCTTTGTGCTTAACATAACTAATAGCAAATTCAGCAAGCAGTCATATTTTGTACATCCATTTGTTTGGTTTTAGAGGAATATATTGACAAATATTTTTTGTCTCAATAGAGCGAATTATCCACCCAACAGTTACATTCTTTTCAGGTATAAGAATAGTTATTACATTTTACAATATATGATCAGCTACAGGTTTTATTTAATATAGAATATTGTGTCACCATTTGGGGTTTATGAGAAAAATGGAGATTAAAGATCTGTGTAAACTGTTCACACTCGTTTTGGAAGTATATAAGTTTGCACATAGAGATCTGTTGACTACCGTCCGACCAAGGGCATTAAGTTGTCGGTGTAGGACGTAAAAAACTCCCCAAGTCAATCTGTTGACTAGTACAATTTTCGTGCAGGTTTTATATCTGAAACTATTAACACTATATATAAATATTAGTGTATAAATTCCTACTGAAACCAGCTATACTGTAGGATGGGATCAATAATCGAGTCTTTGGCAAGGTGTTTTGTTTTGATGAAGATTGATTTGCATTTGATATTGGTCTAGCTTTCAGTTTGTTGAATATTTATCCCTTAAAATGGTCATTTATAAACCAAGGTATAAGTTTACTGGTTCATTCACAAACACATGACACAGTGTCTCTCTGGCTTATAATTCATGTTCTGAAATAAAATGTTGAATTATAAGTTATTTTTCCATAAATTGGTTGAAAAACTATTCTGTGCCTCTTTGTAGTTCACACTGATGTTTTTATGTGTGCCAGTAATAGCCCCTAATGTAAATATTTGGGTAAAACCTACTCAATAAAACAAAGTATTCGTTTGTCACGAAATTCGGTGAACCCCTCAGTTTCGAGACCCTCTTATTTAATATTACACAATCCAAGAATCATTTTCATCTTTCATAACCAGACAAAGATTATCCTTAACGCTATTAGCTTTTCTCTTATCATTTCTCAATTCTGATTTGTAAATATCCATCAAAATCCTCGTCACTTGCAACATTTTGTTCGCCGGTAGTGGCCAATGGAGACGAACACCTACTTATACACGATTCTGCAGCCAAATTAGAGTAAACTAACCGAGTAAAAGCATGTAGACTATTTAATTTTGATCTGCATAGTGTATTTCGGTCCAGTTTAATCATAAATCACGCCTTAATCGGCGTCCGCAAAAAGCATTTTTTAGTCGCCATTTTGATAACCACATGACCCGATTTTCACATTTCCGGTTCTAAAATTAGCGTAAAGTGATTTCCTATCAATATTTACAGCGGTAAATTTTAGAATAACAAACGAAAATAAATTATTTTTATTACGATTAACACAGCCGTAACAATTAAAATATGTTTAAAGCAATCTGTGTGCTTTATTTTGGCTTCAAAACAGGCCTAACCAAACCACGAGTTTCATGTATCCTTAAGGATACATTCGCCCTGCGCACCGTGTATCTTTAAAGATACATTCGCCCTGCGCATTGTGTTTCCTAAAGGATACATTCGGTGCGAAAGGGTTAAGGTACCAATACAATGCCAACATTCTCCCACAAAGAGTTAACATTGCGACATTCGGTAGGATTTTTCCCTATTTTAATTCTATGAACACAACTTACAAGATGTAGTTTAATTGGTTTTTATAGAGCTTACTGTGGAGATGGCTTTAGTGTGTTTGCCAGCGACAATGGGATTGTATTAACCTGTGGAGATGGTAGTTCTGGATGTCTGGGACATGGCGACTGGAAAAATACCAACAGGCCAAGACTGATAGAAACTTTGTTAAGGTAGGAATGTACGACATGTCATGGGTGACTGGAAAAATACCAACAGACCAAGACTGATACAGAGTTTGTTAAGGTAGGAATGTACTACATGTCACAGGTGACTGGAAAAATACCAACAGACCAAGACTGATAGAAACTTTGTTAAGGTAGGAATGTACGACATGTTCTGGGCGACTGGAAAAATACCAACAGACCAAGACTGATAGAGACTTTGTTAGGTAGGAATGTACGACATGTTCTGGGCGACTGGAAAAATACCTACAGACCAAGACTGATAGAAACTTTGTTAAGGTAGGAATGTACTACATAGCCTGGGTGACTGGAAAAATACCAACAGACCAAGACTGATAGAAACTTTGTTAATGTAGGAATGTACGACATGTTCTGGGTGACTGGAAAAATACCAACAGACCAAGACTGATAGAAACTTTGTTAATGTAGGAATGTACTACATGTCACAGGAGACTGGAAAAATACCAACAGACCAAGACTGATAGAGACTTTGTTAAGGTAGAAATGTACTACATGTCCTGGGTGACTGGAAAAATACCAACAGACCAAGACTGATAGAAACTTTGTTAAGGTAGGAATGTACTACATGTCCTGGGTGACTGGAAAAATACCAACAGACCAAGACTGATAGAAACTTTGTTAAGGTAGGAATGTACGACATGTCATGGGTGACTGGAAAAATACCAACAGACCAAGACTGATAGAGACTTTGTTAAGGTAGGAATGTACTACATGTCCTGGGTGACTGGAAAAATACCAACAGACCAAGACTGATAGAAACTTTGTTAAGGTAGGAATGTACTGCATGTCATGGGTGACTGGAAAAATACCAACAGACCAAGACTGATAGAAACTTTGTTAAGGTAGGAATGTACTACATGTCACAGGAGACTGGAAAAATACCAACAGACCAAGACTGATAGAAACTTTGTTAGGGTAGGAATGTACTGCATGTCATGGGTGACTGGAAAAATACCAACAGACCAAGACTGATAGAAACTTTGTTAAGGTAGGAATGTACTACATGTCACAGGAGACTGGAAAAATACCAACAGACCAAGACTGATAGAAACTTTGTTAGGGTAGGAATGTACTGCATGTCATGGGTGACTGGAAAAATACCAACAGACCAAGACTGATAGAAACTTTGTTAAGGTAGGAATGTACTACATGTCACAGGAGACTGGAAAAATACCAACAGACCAAGACTGATAGAAACTTTGTTAGGGTAGGAATGTACTGCATGTCATGGGTGACTAGAAAAATACCAACAGACCAAGACTGATAGAAACTTTGTTAAGGTAGGAATGTACGACATGTCATGGGTGACTGGAAAAATACCAACAGACCAAGACTGATAGAGACTTTGTTAAGGTAAGAATGTACTACATGTCACAGGAGACTGGAAAAATACCAACAGACCAAGACTGATAGAAACTTTGTTAGGGTAGGAATGTACGACATGTCACAGGAGACTGGAAAAATACCAACAGACCAAGACTGATAGAGACTTTGTTAAGGTAGGAATGTACTACATAGCCTGGGTGACTGTAAAAATACCAACAGACCAAGACTGATAGAAACTTTGTTAAGGTAGGAATGTACGACATGTTCTGGGCGACTGGAAAAATACCAACAGACCAAGACTGATAGAAACTTTGTTAAGGTAGGAATGTTCTACATGTCCTGGGTGACTGGAAAAATACCAACAGACCAAGACTGATAGAGACTTTGTTAAGGTAGGAATGTACTACATGTCACAGGTGACTGGAAAAATACCAACAGACCAAGACTGATAGAAACTTTGTTAAGGTAGGAATGTACGACATGTTCTGGGCGACTGGAAAAATACCAACAGACCAAGACTGATAGAAACTTTGTTAAGGTAGGAATGTACTACATGTCACAGGTGACTGGAAAAATACCAACAGACCAAGACTGATAGAAACTTTGTTAAGGTAGGAATGTACTACATGTCACAGGAGACTGGAAAAATACCAACAGACCAAGACTGATAGAAACTTTGTTAAGGTAGGAATGTAGGACATGTTCTGGGCGAATGGAAAAATACCAACAGACCAAGACTGATAGAAACTTTGTTAATGTAGGAATGTACTACATGTCACAGGAGACTGGAAAAATACCAACAGACCAAGACTGATAGAGACTTTGTTAAGGTAGGAATGTAGGACATGTTCTGGGCGAATGGAAAAATACCAACAGACCAAGACTGATAGAAACTTTGTTAAGGTAGGAATGTATGACATGTTCTGGGCGACTTGAAAAATACCAACAGACCAAGACTGATAGAAACTTTGTTAAGGTAGGAATGTACTACATGTCATGGGTGACTGGAAAAATACCAACAGACCAAGACTGATAGAAACTTTGTTAATGTAGGAATGTACTACATGTCCTGGGTGACTGGAAAAATACCAACAGACCAAGACTCATAGAGACTTTGTTAAGGTAGGAATGTACTACATGTCACAGGAGACTGGAAAAATACCACAGACCAAGACTGATAGAGACTTTGTTAAGGTAGAAATGTACTACATGTCCTGGGTGACTGGAAAAATACCAACAGACCAAGACTGATAGAAACTTTGTTAAGGTAGAAATGTACGACATGTTCTGGGTGACTGGAAAAATACCAACAGACCAAGACTGATAGAGACTTTGTTAAGGTAGGAATGTACTACATGTCATGGGTGACTGGAAAAATACCAACAGACCAAGACTGATAGAGACTTTGTTAAGGTAGAAATGTACGACATGTTCTGGGTGACTGGAAAAATACCAACAGACCAAGACTGATAGAGACTTTGTTAAGGTAGGAATGTACTACATGTCATGGGTGACTGGAAAAATACCAACAGACCAAGACTGATAGAGACTTTGTTAAGGTAGGAATGTACTACATGTCATGGGCGACTGGAAAAATACCAACAGACCAAGACTGATAGAGACTTTGTTAAGGTAGGAATGTACTACATGTCATGGGCGACTGGAAAAATACCAACAGACCAAGACTGATACAGACTTTGTTAAGGTAGGAATGTTCTACATGTCACAGGAGACTGGAAAAATACCAACAGACCAAGACTGATAGAAACTTTGTTAAGGTAGGAATGTACTACATGTCACAGGAGACTGGAAAAATACCAACAGACCAAGACTGATAGAAACTTTGTTAATGTAGGAATGTACTACATGTCACAGGAGACTGGAAAAATACCAACAGACCAAGACTGATAGAGACTTTGTTAAGGTAGGAATGTCGGACATGTTCTGGGCGAATGGAAAAATACCAACAGACCAAGACTGATAGAAACTTTGTTAAGGTAGGAATGTATGACATGTTCTGGGCGACTTGAAAAATACCAACAGACCAAGACTGATAGAGACTATGTTAAGGTAGAAATGTACTACATGTCATGGGTGACTGGAAAAATACCAACAGACCAAGACTGATAGAAACTTTGTTAATCATGTCCTGGGTGACTGGAAAAATACCAACAGACCAAGACTGATAGAAACTTTGTTAAGGTAGGAATGTACTACATGTCACAGGTGACTGGAAAAATACCAACAGACCAAGACTGATAGAGACTTTGTTAAGGTAGGAATGTACTACATGTCATGGGAGACTGGAAAAATACCAACAGACCAAGACTGATAGAAACTTTGTTAAGGTAGGAATGTACTGCATGTCATGGGTGACTGGAAAAATACCAACAGACCAAGACTGATAGAAACTTTGTTAAGGTAGGAATGTACTACATGTCCTGGGTGACTGGAAAAATACCAACAGACCAAGACTTATAGAAACTTTGTTAAGGTAGGAATGTATGATATGTCCTGGGCCACTAGAAAAATACCAATGCCAAGACTGATATAAAGCTTATTAAGGAAGGCATATGATGTAGGTCCTGAATTACTAGAAAAATAAAGTAAGCCATCATTTAATTGTTGACTGCAACCAAGAGGAATAATTTACTTTCTAGGTGCTGTCTGGGGTCCAAATCTGTCTTGGCATTTCCACACCCATGTTTACATTTTATTGTTTAATAAGTTGCATGGTGGATTTATTTAAAGATACTATTTTTAGAAAACAGATTAATGTGAGCAATTGTCGTCTTTGCTCATCCAATATTGTGATTTTAAAAAATCCATCATTAATGCTAGAAACAAAATGATTTTGGATGTAAACACAAGGTACAAGCAATTTTTATGCCCCTGTGATGACATGTCGTTGGGGGCATTAAGTTTTACTCATGTCTGTCAATCCGTCCGTACGCATTTCCGTCAAGCTTTTCTTAGAAACCGTACATGAGATCAATTTGAAATTTGGCAGGGTGGTTCAGTATCACAAGTTGTACGTCCTAAGTGACTTTCAGACCTGTCGGACAACTACTTCCTGTTTGAGACTTCATTTGTACGTATGTACATCCATCCGTCCGTACGAATTTCCATCAAGCTTTTCTCAGAAACCATACATGAGAACAATTTGAAATTTGGCAGGGTGGTTCAGTTGTACGTCCTTATCGGACAACTACTTCCTGTTTGGGACTTCATTTAGCGGGGAGAACATGTGTCCCATGGACACATTCTTCGATTTTTTGTTCTGCCGCAGGAAGGAAGGACACAAAAAAAGTTAACAAATAATTATTGACCATTCATCTGTAAGACTAGATGGGTCTTATTAGTAAGAATTATATTTTTTCAGTATCGATGTTATAGCTGTAGCCTGTGGAAAGAAACATGTGGTTGTTGTTGGCAGTGAGGGTGAAGTGTTCTCCTGGGGCTGTGGTGCTGATGGACGTCTTGGACTGGGCAATGATGATGATCAGTAAGTAAAGATGGGGAACAGTTTATACACATTTGTTGTCGGCAGTGAGGTTGAGGTCTTCTCCTGGGGCTGTGGTGCTGATGGACGTCTTGGACTGGGGAATGATGATGATCAGTAAGTAAAGATGGGGAACAGTTTATACACATTTGTTGTCAGCAGTGAGGTATGAGGTCTTCTTTGGGGCTGTGGTGCTGATGGAAGTCTTGGACTGGTCATGTCAGGACAATTTAATCAAGTGGTTTATTAAAATGTATCAAAATGGACAGTTTATTATATATAAATTACCAATATGGATTTAAAGGTACTGTAAAACACTTTGAAATTAATACTGACTGACTTTTTTTTCTTTAGGTGTATTCCAACAGAGGTATTAATAGATGAGAAGGCCTTAATAAGAGATGTTCGGTGTGGTTTGGATGGCACAATGTTTATAACAGATGTCGGTAGCGTCTACGCTTGTGGTAATAACATTGACAACAAACTGGGACTAAACAACAGATTTGGTTTCATTATGGCCATGAAAAATATCTTCACAAAGGTAATATTAAGTTTGTAAATGATTATATAATTATCATAGGAATTTTATCTTCCTTCAATTTATAACAGCAGTGTATCTTCCTGATGTGATGGGTATATAAATAGTATCTTCTATGATGTTCTTCTGATTTCCTAAGGAATTTTGGGGGTCTTCACCTGGTACACAAGCCATTAAATATTGTATGCCACAATATAGCTGAAAACTTTGCAAAATTGCCAATAAATCCCATGCAAACAAACAAATTTAAATTGGAGAACAAAACAGAAAACTAAATATCCTGTTTCCTTGTAATAAGGAATCTATTTCCAGGTTGTATACAACTTGTGGTAAAAGTTGACATATATTGAGTTTTATACTGTTGTAGACTGAAGTTGAAGGTCAGAAAGTTCCTAAACCGGTCAAGGCCATTAATGTTGTGTTAGATATATTGAGTTTTATACTGTTTTAGACTGAAGTTGAAGGTCAGAAAGTTCCTACACCTGTCAAGGCCATTAAAGGTGTGTTAGATATATTGAGTTTTATACTGTTGTAGACTGAAGTTGAAGGTCAGAGAGTTCCTACACCTGTCAAGGCCATTAAAGGTGTGTTAGATATATTGAGTTTTATACTGTTGTAGACTGAAGTTGAAGGTCAGAGAGTTCCTACACCGGTCAAGGCCATTAAATGTTGTGTTAGATATATTGAGTTTTATACTGTTGTAGACTGAAGTTGAAGGTCAGAAAGTTCCCACACCGGTCAAGGTCATTAAAGGTGTGTTAGATATATTGAGTTTTATACTGTTGTAGACTGAAGTTGAAGGTCAGAAAGTTCCCACACCGGTCAAGGTCATTAAAGGTGTGTTAGATATATTGAGTTTTATACTGTTGTAGACTGAAGTTGAAGGTCAGAAAGTTCCCACACCGGTCAAGGCCATTAAAGGTGTGTTAGATATCTCCATGGGACCTAGTCACACAGCTGTGATGGTAAAACCAGGTCACATTTATACATTTGGTAGAAATTGTGATGGTCAGCTTGGAGCAGGCAATGTCAAACAGATTAGTGGTTATGTAGAGGTCAAGGCCATGCTGGATAAAACTGTTAATGTAAGTAAAATAACATAGTGTTTGATTAGCAAGGTTCATGCCAAAGATCTGGGGCTTTCACTGAGAGCTCAGATTTCCTGTCACATAAAAATCTGAACACCATTAAATAGCTTAAAAATTGTTAAAAGTAGCATGAACAAACAAACATGAACAAATAAGATCACACAGTTTGTACTTTTCGGAATAGTGGGTGGACTTTGGAAATTCCCTAGGTAAGTTAGGTAAATCCATTATCAGGGTAATATTGAAGTAACACTGTCTTAAAAGCAAGTGAAATTAAGTAAATATGCAATAAAAGTCGTTGCCCTGATTTTTGGTCATCTGTAATGTTTGTATTAACACAGTGTGTCCAGTGGAGGAGTCATTTTTCATATTTTTTGTTAGTTTTGTCTCATCCACAATATTTCTATTGAAACAGAGAGTACAGTGTGGGAGTCACTTTTCTGTGGCCAGTACAGAGGATAATGAACTGTATTATTGGGGTTTGAGGTTTAAGAACCCCACGTTTGTAGAAGATAATGACAGTCATTCCAGTACAAATGGCAGTCTTGTAAATGCCGGAGATCTACGTGTAGAGAGTGTCACTCCCAGGAAATCTGGTCACTCACGACAAAGTAGTTCTTCCAGCGTAAGTGAATTGACACATGACAAGGGAGGTAAATCTCACTCACGACAAGCAAGTTTGACAGATAATAGTTATATTCAGAAAGACAAAGAAAACATGTTAAGGAGAGATTCTGGCAATCATTCTCGTCATGCCAGCTCTGTTGACTTAAAACGGGAAACTGGTTCCCAAAATAAACTGGCTTCTACTTCTAGTCTAGGAGACAATGGTAAAGAATTGGCTTCAAAAAAAGATTCTGGAAATAATTCTAGCCAAGCAAGCTCTACAGATCTGAGAAAAGAGAATGGTTCCCAGACCAAACTGGCATCCAGTTCTAATGTAAGGGAGATAACTCAGAAGGATAAAAAGACTCATTCTCGACAGACAAGTTTGACGAGTGTATCAAGTGTAGTTAGTAACAGAGATCCAATAAGAGATGAAGGTGTGTATTTAATGGTTAAGATAGTGTTGTAGTTATGTGGCTCAGAGTAATGTGGGGTGGGGGGGGACTGCTGAAAGATTGTTGACAGTGGCTTAAAAACTTCAAATAAATAATAAGAAACAAGAAAAATATCTCTTGTAAAACATGAAATATTTGTTACTATTAATACATATATACCAACCTTGAACTTTCAGTTTATTCTGGGGGGAAGTGCATAGATAATCCATCAACTGAATTCTATATTGTCTAGTGTTGACAGTAAGATGTTGTCAAATTTATGGTAATTAGTGCCCTTCCACTTTGTGGGGACGCCCTATAGTGATCATTCTGTCCGTTCGTCCGTCCATCCAAAATCGTGTCCTGCCTATAATTTTTTTTGTCTTTTGAGGTAGGCTTTTGATATTTGGTATGTGGGTAGATAACATAAAGGCGATATGTCATATACCATGGCTAATGACCTGGACCTTGAACTTTGACCTCAAGGTCAGCAGGGCCCACAGTGATGGATACCATCTCACTGATAACTAGTTTTTTTTTATTATCGTAATCACCCTCAATAATGTAAACAAATGATACAGTATTTATTTTAATCAAGTTCCCATTTCAAGGATTTTACTCTGTAAAAAAACACTCCCTTCTGAATGTTCAAAAGATCAAGAGTTTTATTCTTGTGAATTGTAAACAGAAACTGAGGTCTGCCATCTTTCTCTTTAACATTGTTTACTAATTATTATTAACCAACTTAATGTTATTACAGTGATTATACATGTGCATTATAATTGTCCATACAGGGCCAATACTGGAAATCAGGGCTTAATTACAGGGCCAATACCGGAAATCAGGGCTTAATTACAGGGCCAATACCAGAAATCAGGGCTTAATTACAGGGCCAATACAGGAAATCAGGGCTTAATTACAGGGCCAATACCGGAAATCAGGGCTTAATTACAGGGCCAATACAGGAAATCAGGGCTTAATTACAGGGCCAATACCGGAAATCCGGGCTTAATTACAGGGCCAATACTGGAAATCAGGGCTTAATTACAGGGCCATTATGAAAATAAAAAATCAAGATGGCAGACATGTTTTTTAGAAAAAGGAAATTGGAAAGTTGACCGGAATAAATTCAAAATTTAAAGTTGATTTGATTTGATAACTATTACAAATATATATAATATGTCTTGTTTTTTCATACAAATAGCAAAATTTCATTTAGCCAAGTAAATAGTAGCTTCTCAGCATTCACAAAAAATATAAGGCAGATTGGTGGTGCGAGGGGGGGGGTGGTATTTTTTACAAGATATTTGAAAACCTACTCTATCTACTTGTTCAACTACCTGTGATATTGAGTTTTTTCAACTGGAAACTGGTGTTTAATTGTATCACGATATTGGAAATGGAAATAAACAATACTGATTTTTTAATTTTGGGAAATAAAAAAAATTTTTGGTTGCACAAATTTTTAGTGGCAGGTGGGGATAAGAATCTACCAATTAATTTTAATTGGTCCAATATACCACATATAATTGATCTGGTGTTGATTGTTTTGCACTTCTTTGACTTGAAGAACATTCTATGATGAACAGAGGTTATTTATATAGTAAGTTGGTTAATAAATTATTAAGTAATGGCCCCGTTATATGTCCTTGGTTTGTAATATTGGCCTCGGGTCATTACATCCATTATTACACACCATGGAAATATAACAAGGCCAATATAAACACACCCATTAGTTAATGCAATATTAACTACATCTGTATATGGGTCTAATTAAAACCCATCATTCCATTGTTATGTGTTATCTTAATTATTCCCCTTACTTCCAGTTAGCTAAAAGATTGATTGCATGGCATGAAACCGCCATTTTTATAATTTGTATCATTGTAACCTATACATTTAAAACAGAAATATTTTTTTTCTAATAAGGGGTAGAAGGTGACTCCAGACCAAGCCCTGCCCACCAAAGACAGACCAGCCTGGACAGTGCATTATCAGCTAGTCTGACAGACAGTGGATTTCAAACCAATGAAAATAAACCTGGGTTCAGACCATTAAGTAAGTTATATATGATTTTGTAAGTAAGTTATACAAATGGTGTCACCCAAAGAAGCAGGATTTGCGCACCCTTCAGGAACAACCTGATAATACCCTTTTGTTTGTGCACCCTTCAGGAACCACCTGATATCACCCTTTTGTTCAGAGAGGTGTTTGGTGCTAATTTATTTGTTTCTTGCTGTGGTTTTATTTTCTTCCGTTGGTCTTGGGACTCTGATTTTAATTTCCTCCATTGGTCTTGGGACTCTGATTGTATTTTCCTCTATTGGTCTTGAGACTCTTATTTTATTTTCCTCCATTGGTCTTGGGACTCAGGTTTTATTTTCCTCTGTTGGTATTGGGACTCTAGATCTGATTTTATTTCCCTCCGTTGGTGTAGGGACTCAGGGTTTTTTTCCTCCATTGGTTTTGGGACTGTTTTGAGACTCAGGGTTTTTTTCCTCCATTGGTTTTGGGACTCAGGTTTTATTTTCTTCTGTTGGTATTGGGACTCTAGATCTGATTTTTTTTCCTCTGTTGGTCTTGGGATTCGGGTTTTTTTTCCTCCGTTGGTTTTGGGACTCTGGTTTTTGTTTTCCTCCATTGGTCATAGCAGATTTCGTTTCATAAGATGGGAGTGAGGGAGGTTATAAACTGTTGTTCCCCTGGGATATAGATTTTTTAAGGAATGTTGACTGTTTTTTGTCTATAGGTGGGGGAACAATGGATAACAAGTTTATATTTGCTTATATTTGTCTGTAGCTTTTTTTATAGGTAGTGCCCGTAGGAGGACAGCTAGTGCTAGCAGTAAAGAAAATAAAGAAAAAGAGAAGGAAGAAATATCTACAGACGATGCTGAAATTATCTACCCTCCCAAGCACTTGTTGAAGTATGTCAAATTATCTACCCTCCCAAGCACCTGTTAAAGTATATCAAATTATCTACCCTCCCAAGCACTTGTTGAAGTATGTCAAATTATCTACCCTCCCAAGCACTTGTTGAAGTATGTCAAATTATCTACCCTCCCAAGCACCTGTTAAAGTATATCAAATTATCTACCCTCCCAAGCACTTGTTGAAGTATGTCAAATTATCTACCCTCCCAAGCACTTGTTGAAGTATGTCAAATTATCTACCCTCCCAAGCACTTGTTGAAGTATGTCAAATTATCTACCATCCCAAGCACTTGTTGAAGTATGTCAAATTATCTACCCTCCCAAGCACATGTTGAAGTATGTCAAATTATCTACCCTCCCAAGCACCTGTTAAAGTATATCAAATTATCTACCCTCCCAAGCACTTGTTGAAGTATGTCAAATTATCTAACGTCCCAAACACTTGTTGAAGTATGTCAAATTATCTACCCTCCCAAGCACTTGTTGAAGTATGTCAAATTATCTACCCTCCCAAGCACTTGTTGAAGTATGTCAAATTATCTACCCTCCCAAGCACTTGTTGAAGTATGTCAAATTATCTACCATCCCAAGCACTTGTTGAAGTATGTCAAATTATCTACCCTCCCAAGCACTTGTTGAAGTATGTCAAATTATCTACCCTCCCAAGCACTTGTTGAAGTATGTCAAATTATCTACCCTCCCAAGCACCTGTCAAATTATCTACCCTCCCAAGCACTTGTTGAAGTATGTCAAATTATCTACCCTCCCAAGTACATGTTGAAGTATGTCAAATTATCTACCCTCCCAAGCACCTGTTAAAGTATATCAAATTATCTACCCTCCCAAGCGCTTGTCAAATTATCTACCCTCCCAAGCACTTGTTGAAGTATGTCAAATTATCTACCATCCCAAGCACTTGTTGAAGTATGTCAAATTATCTACCCTCCCAAGTACATGTTGAAGTATGTCAAATTATCTACCCTCCCAAGTACATGTTGAAGTATGTCAAATTATCTACCCTCCCAAGCACTTGTTGAAGTATGTCAAATTATCTACGATCCCAAGCACTTGTTGAAGTATGTCAAATTATCTACCCTCCCAAGCTTTTGTTGAAGTATGTCAAATTATCTACCATCCCAAGTACATGTTGAAGTATGCCAAATTATCTACCCTCCCAAGTACATGTTGAAGTATGTCAAATTATCTACCCTTCCAAGTACATGTTGAAGTATGTCAAATTATCTACCCTCCCAAGTACATGTTGAAGTATGTCAAATTATCTACCCTCCCAAGCACTTGTTGAAGTATGTCAAATTATCTCCCCTCCCAAGCACTCGTTGAAGTATGTCAAATTATCTCCCCTCCCAAGCACTCGTTGAAGTATGTCAAATTATCTCCCCTCCCAAGCACTCGTTGAAGTATGTCAAATTATCTCCCCTCCCAAGCACTCGTTGAAGTATGTCAAATTATCTACCTCCCAAGCACTTGTTGAAGTATGTCAAATTATCTCCCCTCCCAAGCACTTGTTGAAGTATGTCAAATTATCTCCCCTCCCAAACACTTGTTGAAGTATGTCAAATTATCTCCCCTCCCAAACACTTGTTGAAGTATGTCAAATTATCTACCCCCCTAAACACTTGTTGAAGTATGTCAAATTATCTACCCTCCCAAACACTTGTTGAAGTATGTCAAATTATCTCCCCTCCCAAGCACTTGTTGAAGTATGTCAAATTATCTACCCTCCCAAGCACTTGTTGAAGTATGTCAAATTATCTACCCTCCTAAACACTTGTTGAAGTATGTCAAATTATCTACCCTCCCAAACACTTGTTGAAGTATGTCAAATTATCTACCCTCCCAAGCACTTGTTGAAGTATGTCAAATTATCTACCCTCCCAAGCACATGTTGAAGTATGTCATATTATCTACCCTCCCAAGCACTTGTTGAAGTATGTCAAATTATCTACCCTCCCAAGCACTTGTTGAAGTATGTCAAATTATCTACCCTCCCAAGCACTTGTTGAAGTATGTCATATTATCTACCCTCCCAAGCACTTGTTGAAGTATGTCATATTATCTACCCTCCCAAACACTTGTTGAAGTATGTCAAATTATCTACCCTCCCAAGTACATGTTGAAGTATGTCAAATTATCTACCCTCCCAAGCACATGTTGAAGTATGTCAAATTATCTACCCTCCCAAACACTTGTTGAATTATGTCAAATTATCTACCCTCCCAAGCACATGTTGAAGTATGTCAAATTATCTACCCTCCCAAGTACATGTTGAAGTATGTCAAATTATCTACCCTCCCAAGCACTTGTTGAAGTATGTCAATTATCTACCATCCCAAGCACTTGTTGAAGTATGTCAAATTATCTATCCTCCCAAGCACTTGTTGAAGTATGTCAAATTATCTATCCTCCCAAGCACTCGTTGAAGTATGTCAAATTATCTCCCCTCCCAAGCACTCGTTGAAGTATGTCAAATTATCTACCCTCCCAAGCACCTGTTAAAGTATATCATATCATCTCCCCTCCCAAGCACATGTTGAAGTATGTCAAAATTATCTACCATCCAGAGCACTTGTTGAAGTATGTCAAATTATCTACCCTCCCAAACACCTGTTGAAGTATGTCAAATTATCTCCCCTCCCAAGCACTTGTTGAAGAATGTCAAATTATCTACCCTCCCAAGCACCTGTTAAAGTATATCATATCATCTCCCCTCCCAAGCACATGTTGAAGTATGTCAAAATTATCTACCATCCAGAGCACTTGTTGAAGTATGTCAAATTATCTACCCTCCCAAGCACTTGTTGAAGTATGTCAAATTATCTAGCTTCCCAAGCACTTGTTGAAGTATGTCAAATTATCTCCCCTCCCAAGCACTTGTTTAAGTATGTCAAATTATCTACCCTCCCAAGCACTTGTTGAAGTATGTCAAATTATCTACCCTCCCAAGCACTTGTTGAAGTATGTCAAATTATCTAACGTCCCAAACACTTGTTGAAGTTTGTCAAATTATCTACCGTCCAAAACACTTGTTGAAGTATGTCAAATTATCTTCCCTCCTAAGCACTTGTTGAAGTTTGTCAAATTATCTACACTCCCAAGCACTTGTTGAAGTATGTCAAAATGAAAATTTGCCGAGGATTTTACTCCAGTCCATCTTTTGTCACTGCATATACATAAATGACAAATAAAATATTATACTCCGTTGAGATCAGTACATTTTTTTTTGTGGTTTGTGTATAAATTGAATAAAGATGAAATTAGCTGACGAACATCAAAGTATAGAGTTTTATTTCATAAAATTGTGTAGTTTTGAATAACAATGTATGTCAGTATACTAAATGAACATCGTACATCTACTAATCAATCAGACATTCATAAAAATGAGAACTAAGGAGACTCAGATTTGTTTGATCACCTTAGATATGAGTTTTAATTTAAAAAGCAGCCTCTGTGGCCAAGTATTTAAGGTAGTTAGTCTACTTTTGATCAAGTGGTCTGTCAACACTAAGGTTATGGGTTTGAGTCTCACTGTGAGCAGATTGCACCTGACCCCAATTTTAAATGACAACTATTGCCAGTTTTCCCACCGAAGGTCAGGGGTTTTCTCCAGGTACTCCATATACAAATTCATTTCAATGGATTACACAGCAATCCTGACAATTCACACCAGCATCTGCATTCCCCCTCCCTGTCCTCCAACCCCGCACCCACCCCCAAAAAATACTGGAATCCATATTGAAACTGATAACTAACTGAAAGTCACATACAACAAAACCTGAAACATAAAAAGAGAACTATTTTAACATAAAGTGAACTAGTTGTAACTGTAAAGAAACCAATTGTAACTTTTAAAGGAACCAGTTGTAACAGTTAGGGAACCAGTTGTAATAGTAGGGAACCAGTTGTAATAGTAAGGGAACCAGTTGTAACAGTTAAAGGAACCAGTTGTAACAGTTTGACGTTTTTATTTCAGAATTATGAAAAACAGTGCAGAGCAACTAACTATAAGTAGTTTTTATTGCCATGGAGAAAATCTATTTATACAGATGGAAACAACAGCACCTCCCCCAAAACGTAAAAGTAGGAAGAAAAGGGGAATCAGGTACTACATGTATATTTATTCATTTTTACAAAAACTTGGTTGGTTTTTTGGGTTTTTTTTCAGGGGTGGGGGTTGTAAATTATGAAATTTGTACGTACATGTATCATGATGAAAAAGGTATTAAATAGAGACCATTTCTCAGAGGGGGCTGACAGTTTTAGTTTTGAAAATCGGGAAAATTATACTTTTTGACTAAAAATAATTTCACAGCAAGAATTTTTTGGATGAGTGAAACAGCTTTGAATGACTCCTAAACTTTATAGTTTTTAAATTAATAATATTCATTGTTTTTTTTGTTTTTTTTTACGAAGGTTTCTAAGCTACCCACAAGACAAATATTCATTAACAGTATTTGTTTGTTATTGTAGGAACTGCTACCATTGAAACACATACTGTTCCTAAGGAAACCAAAGACCTGTAATCTGTATTACACAGTATGATAAATATAATTTTTTTGTTATAGGAAGCGCTACAGCGGAAACACACTCAATGTTCCACAGGAAGACAAGGCTCTGTACCCTGTATCTAGTCAAGAAGGTGTTGATGAATATTCATCAGAGGCATCAGAAATGGACAGTCACGGTCCAGTAAGTTATTTAGGGATAATTTATTAAAAATGGAGAATCCTGTAACTAACAGTTTTTTTATTTAGGCTAAGTCTTTAAAATTTATCAAGAATTAGTTTTCATGCATTTCACTACATTATACAAAAGATAATTCATAAATTATGCTTGAGTTCTCTTAGGAGAAAACAAACAATACAAATTTTAATTCATTTCAGTAATGGCTGGTCCATTACAATGTTAAGAAAGGATGTTTGTTTGGTCAGTATTGATTTATTCAGTTTTGCTTTGCTCCAGGTTCCTGATTGGATCAAACAGGAATTAGCATTGACAGAGAATGAACTGAATGACGGAAATGAAGCTGACGATACCAGCGATCATTCTGATGATGAGATACGAAATGGTCTGGTGGATGCTTCCATGTCAAGTATTCAGATCAATAAGGAATTAACCAAAGGTATGAGTTACTTCCCCTTACTAATGAGAATAAGGTTTATATTGCATTCGGTATGGAATTATGGGTAATCGCAATATTGACTATTGATACACATCATATACATATTATTAGTACAACTGTTTATATAAAACAACAAAAAACACACCAACACAGATACAACAACAAACACAGGACACACCAACACACAAACAACAGCAAACACAGGACACACCAACACACAAACAACAGCAAACACAGAACACACCAACACACAAACAACAACAAACACAGAACACACCAACACACAAACCACAACAAACACAGAACACACCAACACACAAACAACAACAAACAACACACCAACACACAAACAACAACAAACACAGAACACACTAACACACAAACAACAACAAACACAGAACACACCAACACACAAACAACAAACACAGAACACACCAACACACAAACAACAGCAAACACAGAAAACACCAACACACAAACCACAACAAACACAGAACACACCAACACACAAACAACAACAAACAACACACCAACACACAAACAACAACAAACACAGAACACACTAACACACAAACAACAACAAACACAGAACACACCAACACACAAACAACAAACACAGAACACACCAACACACAAACAACAGCAAACACAGAACACACCAACACACAAACAACAACAAACACAGAACACACCAACACACAAACAACAACAAACACAGAACACACCAACACACAAACAACAACAAACACAGAACACACCAACACACAAACAACAGCAAACACAGAACACCCCAACACACAAACCACAACAAACACAGAACACACCAACACACAAACAACAACAAACGCAGAACACACCAACACACAAACAACAAACACAGAACACACCAACACACAAACAACAACAAACACAGAACACACCAACACACAAACCACAGCAAACACAGAACACACCAACACACAAACAACAACAAACACAGAACACACCAACACACAAACCACAACAAACACAGAACACACCAACACACAAACAATAACAAACACAGAACACACCAACACACAACAACAAACACAGAACACACCAACACACAAACAACAAACACAGAACACACCAACACACAAACAACAGCAAACAACAGCAAACACAGAACACACCAACACACAAACAACAGCAAACACAGAACACCCCAACACACAAACCACAACAAACACAGAACACACCAACACACAACAACAAACACAGAACACACCAACACACAAACAACAACAAACACAGAACACACAAACCACAACAAACACAGAACACACCAACACACAAACAACAACAAACACAGAACACACCAACACACAAACAACAACAAACACAGAACACACAAACCACCACAGACACAGAACACACCAACACACAAACAACAACAAACACAGAACACACCAACACACAAACAACAACAAACACAGAACACACCAACACACAAACAACAACAAACACAGAACACAACAACACACAAACAACAAACACAGAACACACCAACACACAAACAACAGCAAACACAGAACACACCAACACACAAACAGCAGCAAACACAGAACACGCCAACACACAAACAACAACAAACAGAACACACCAACACACAAACAACAACAAACACAGAACACACCAACACACAAACAATAACAAACACAGAACACACCAACACACAAACAACAACAAACACAGAACACACCAACACACAAACAACAAACACAGAACACACCAACACACATACAACAGCAAACACACCAACACACCAACACACAAACCACAACAAACACAGAACACACCAACACGCAAACAACAACAAACACACCAACTATAAAACAACAACAAACACACCAACACAGAAACAACAACAAACACAGAACACACCAACACACATACAACAGCAAACACAGAACACACCAACACACAAACCACAACAAACACAGAACACACCAACACGCAAACAACAACAAATGCAGAACACACCAACACACAAACAACAACAAACACAGAACACACCAACACACAAACAACAACAAACACAGAACACACCAACACACATACAACAGCAAACACAGAACACACCAACACACAAACCACAACAAACACAGAACACACCAACACACAAACAACAGCAAACACAGAACACACCAACACGCAAACAACAACAAACGCAGAACACACCAACACACAAACAACAACAAACACAGAACACACCAACACACAAACAACAACGAACACAGAACACACCAACACACAAACAACAGCAAACACAGAACACACCAACACACAAACAACAGCAAACACAGAACACACCAACACACAAACAACAGCAAACACAGAACACACCAGCACACAAACAACAACAAACACAGAACACACCAACACACAAACAACAGCAAACACAGAACACACCAACACACAAATAACAAACACAGAACACACCAACACAAACAACAGCAAACACAGAACACACCAACACACAAACAACAAACACAGAACACACCAACACACAAACAACAGCAAACAACAGCAAACACAGAACACACCAACACACAAACAACAGCAAACACAGAACACACCAACACACAAACAACAACAAACACAGAACACACCAACACACAAACAACAACAAACACAGAACACACCAACACACAAACAACAAACACAGAACACACCAACACACAAACAACAGCAAACACAGAACACACCAACACACAAACAACAACAAACACAGAACACACCAACACACAAACAACAACAAACACAGAACACACCAACACACAAACAACAACAAACACAGAACACACCAACACACAAACAACAGCAAACACAGAACACACCAACACACAAACCACAACAAACGCAGAACACACCAACACACAAACAACAACAAACGCAGAACACACCAACACACAAACAACAACAAACACAGAACACACCAACACACAAACAACAGCAAACACAGAACACACCAACACACAAACAACAGCAAACACAGAACACACCAACACACAAACAACAACAAACAACAGCAAACACAGAACACACCAACACACAAACAACAGCAAACACAGAACACACCAACACACAAACAACAGCAAACACAGAACACACCAACACACAAACAACAACAAACACAGAACACACCAACACACAAACAATAACAAACACAGAACACACCAACACACAAACCACAACAAACGCAGAACACACCAACACACAAACAACAACAAACGCAGAACACACCAACACACAAACAACAACAAACACAGAACACACAAACACACAAACCACAACAAACGCAGAACACACCAACACACAAACAACAACAAACACAGAACACACCAACACACAAACAACAGCAAACACAGAACACACCAACACACAAACGACAGCAAACACAGAACACACCAACACACAAACAACAGCAAACACAGAACACACCAACACACAAACAACAACAAACACAGAACACACCAACACACAAACAATAACAAACACAGAACACACCAACACACAAACAACAGCAAACACAGAACACACCAACACACAAACAACAGCAAACACAGAACACACCAACACACAAACAACAGCAAACACAGAACAAACCAACACACAAACAACAGCAAACAACAGCAAGCACAGAACACACCAACACACAAACAACAGCAAACACAGAACACACCAACACACAAACAACAACAAACACAGAACACACCAACACACAAACAACAACAAACACAGAACACACCAACACACAAACAACAACAAACACAGAACACACCAACACACAAACAACAGCAAACACAGAACACACCAACACACAAACCACAACAAACGCAGAACACACCAACACACAAACAACAACAAACGCAGAACACACCAACACACAAACAACAACAAACACAGAACACACCAACACACAAACAACAGCAAACACAGAACACACCAACACACAAACAACAGCAAACACAGAACACACCAACACACAAACAACAGCAAACACAGAACACACCAACACACAAACAACAACAAACACAGAACACACCAACACACAAACAATAACAAACACAGAACACACCAACACACAAACAACAGCAAACACAGAACACACCAACACACAAACAACAGCAAACACAGAACACACCAACACACAAACAACAGCAAACACAGAACAAACCAACACACAAACAACAACAAACACAGAACACACCAACACACAAACAACAACAAACACAGAACACACCAACACACAAACAACAGCAAACACAGAACACACCAACACACAAACAACAGCAAACACAGAACACACCAACACACAAACAACAAACACAGAACACACCAACACACAAACAACAGCAAACACAGAACACACCAACACACAAACAACAACAAACACAGAACACACCAACACACAAACAACAACAAACACAGTACACACCAACACACAAACAACAACAAACACAGAACACACCAACACACAAACAACAGCAAACACAGAACACACCAACACACAAACCACAACAAACGCAGAACACACCAACACACAAACAACAACAAACGCAGAACACACCAACACACAAACAACAACAAACACAGAACACACCAACACACAAACAACAGCAAACACAGAACACACCAACACACAAACAACAGCAAACACAGAACACACCAACACACAAACAACAACAAACAACAGCAAACACAGAACACACCAACACACAAACAACAGCAAACACAGAACACACCAACACACAAACAACAGCAAACACAGAACACACCAACACACAAACAACAACAAACACAGAACACACCAACACACAAACAACAACAAACACAGAACACACCAACACACAAACAACAAACACAGAACACACCAACACACAAACAACAACGAACACAGAACACACCAACACACAACAACGAACACAGAACACACCAACACACAAACAACAACGAACACAGAACACACCAACACACAAACAATAACAAACACAGAACACACCAACACACAAACCACAACAAACGCAGAACACACCAACACACAAACAACAACAAACGCAGAACACACCAACACACAAACAACAACAAACACAGAACACACAAACACACAAACCACAACAAACGCAGAACACACCAACACACAAACAACAACAAACACAGAACACACCAACACACAAACAACAGCAAACACAGAACACACCAACACACAAACGACAGCAAACACAGAACACACCAACACACAAACAACAACAAACACAGAACACACCAACACACAAACAACAGCAAACACAGAACACACCAACACACAAACAACAGCAAACACAGAACACACCAACACACAAACAACAGCAAACACAGAACAAACCAACACACAAACAACAGCAAACAACAGCAAACACAGAACACACCAACACACAAACAACAGCAAACACAGAACACACCAACACACAAACAACAACAAACACAGAACACACCAACACACAAACAACAACAAACACAGAACACACCAACACACAAACAACAACAAACACAGAACACACCAACACACAAACAACAGCAAACACAGAACACACCAACACACAAACCACAACAAACGCAGAACACACCAACACACAAACAACAACAAACGCAGAACACACCAACACACAAACAACAACAAACACAGAACACACCAACACACAAACAACAGCAAACACAGAACACACCAACACACAAACAACAGCAAACAGAGAACACACCAACACAAAAACAACAGCAAACACAGAACACACCAGCACACAAACAACAACAAACACAGAACACACCAACACACAAACAATAACAAACACAGAACACACCAACACACAAACAACAGCAAACACAGAACACACCAACACACAAACAACAGCAAACACAGAACACACCAACACACAAACAACAACAAACACAGAACACACCAACACACAAACAACAACAAACACAGAACACACCAACACACAAACAACAGCAAACACAGAACACACCAACACACAAACAACAGCAAACACAGAACACACCAACACACAAACAACAAACACAGAACACACCAACACACAAACAACAGCAAACACAGAACACACCAACACACAAACAACAACAAACACAGAACACACCAACACACAAACAACAACAAACACAGTACACACCAACACACAAACAACAACAAACACAGAACACACCAACACACAAACAACAGCAAACACAGAACACACCAACACACAAACCACAACAAACGCAGAACACACCAACACACAAACAACAACAAACGCAGAACACACCAACACACAAACAACAACAAACACAGAACACACCAACACACAAACAACAGCAAACACAGAACACACCAACACACAAACAACAGCAAACACAGAACACACCAACACACAAACAACAACAAACAACAGCAAACACAGAACACACCAACACACAAACAACAGCAAACACAGAACACACCAACACACAAACAACAGCAAACACAGAACACACCAACACACATACAACAGCAAACACAGAACACACCAACACACAAACCACAACAAACACAGAACACACCAACACACAAACAACAGCAAACACAGAACACACCAACACGCAAACAACAACAAACGCAGAACACACCAACACACAAACAACAACAAACACAGAACACACCAACACACAAACAACAACGAACACAGAACACACCAACACACAAACAACAGCAAACACAGAACACACCAACACACAAACAACAGCAAACACAGAACACACCAACACACAAACAACAGCAAACACAGAACACACCAGCACACAAACAACAACAAACACAGAACACACCAACACACAAACAACAGCAAACACAGAACACACCAACACACAAATAACAAACACAGAACACACCAACACAAACAACAGCAAACACAGAACACACCAACACACAAACAACAAACACAGAACACACCAACACACAAACAACAGCAAACAACAGCAAACACAGAACACACCAACACACAAACAACAGCAAACACAGAACACACCAACACACAAACAACAACAAACACAGAACACACCAACACACAAACAACAACAAACACAGAACACACCAACACACAAACAACAAACACAGAACACACCAACACACAAACAACAGCAAACACAGAACACACCAACACACAAACAACAACAAACACAGAACACACCAACACACAAACAACAACAAACACAGAACACACCAACACATAAACAACAACAAACACAGAACACACCAACACACAAACAACAGCAAACACAGAACACACCAACACACAAACCACAACAAACGCAGAACACACCAACACACAAACAACAACAAACGCAGAACACACCAACACACAAACAACAACAAACACAGAACACACCAACACACAAACAACAGCAAACACAGAACACACCAACACACAAACAACAGCAAACACAGAACACACCAACACACAAACAACAACAAACAACAGCAAACACAGAACACACCAACACACAAACAACAGCAAACACAGAACACACCAACACACAAACAACAGCAAACACAGAACACACCAACACACAAACAACAACAAACACAGAACACACCAACACACAAACAATAACAAACACAGAACACACCAACACACAAACCACAACAAACGCAGAGCACACCAACACACAAACAACAACAAACGCAGAACACACCAACACACAAACAACAACAAACACAGAACACACAAACACACAAACCACAACAAACGCAGAACACACCAACACAAACAACAACAAACACAGAACACACCAACACACAAACAACAGCAAACACAGAACACACCAACACACAAACGACAGCAAACACAGAACACACCAACACACAAACAACAGCAAACACAGAACACACCAGCACACAAACAACAACAAACACAGAACACACCAACACACAAACAACAGCAAACACAGAACACACCAACACACAAACAACAGCAAACACAGAACACACCAACACACAAACAACAGCAAACACAGAACACACCAACACACAAACAACAGCAAACACAGAACAAACCAACACACAAACAACAGCAAACAACAGCAAGCACAGAACACACCAACACACAAACAACAGCAAACACAGAACACACCAACACACAAACAACAACAAACACAGAACACACCAACACACAAACAACAACAAACACAGAACACACCAACACACAAACAACAACAAACACAGAACACACCAACACACAAACAACAGCAAACACAGAACACACCAACACACAAACCACAACAAACGCAGAACACACCAACACACAAACAACAACAAACGCAGAACACACCAACACACAAACAACAACAAACACAGAACACACCAACACACAAACAACAGCAAACACAGAACACACCAACACACAAACAACAGCAAACACAGAACACACCAACACACAAACAACAGCAAACACAGAACACACCAGCACACAAACAACAACAAACACAGAACACACCAACACACAAACAATAACAAACACAGAACACACCAACACACAAACAACAGCAAACACAGAACACACCAACACACAAACAACAGCAAACACAGAACACACCAACACACAAACAACAGCAAACACAGAACACACCAACACACAAACAACAACAAACACAGAACACACCAACACACAAACAACAACAAACACAGAACACACCAACACACAAACAACAGCAAACACAGAACACACCAACACACAAACAACAGCAAACACAGAACACACCAACACACAAACAACAAACACAGAACACACCAACACACAAACAACAGCAAACACAGAACACACCAACACACAAACAACAACAAACACAGAACACACCAACACACAAACAACAACAAACACAGTACACACCAACACACAAACAACAACAAACACAGAACACACCAACACACAAACAACAGCAAACACAGAACACACCAACACACAAACCACAACAAACGCAGAACACACCAACACACAAACAACAACAAACGCAGAACACACCAACACACAAACAACAACAAACACAGAACACACCAACACACAAACAACAGCAAACACAGAACACACCAACACACAAACAACAGCAAACACAGAACACACCAACACACAAACAACAACAAACAACAGCAAACACAGAACACACCAACACACAAACAACAGCAAACACAGAACACACCAACACACAAACAACAGCAAACACAGAACACACCAACACACAAACAACAACAAACACAGAACACACCAACACACAAACAACAACAAACACAGAACACACCAACACACAAACAACAAACACAGAACACACCAACACACAAACAACAACGAACACAGAACACACCAACACACAACAACGAACACAGAACACACCAACACACAAACAACAACGAACACAGAACACACCAACACACAAACAATAACAAACACAGAACACACCAACACACAAACCACAACAAACGCAGAACACACCAACACACAAACAACAACAAACGCAGAACACACCAACACACAAACAACAACAAACACAGAACACACAAACACACAAACCACAACAAACGCAGAACACACCAACACACAAACAACAACAAACACAGAACACACCAACACACAAACAACAGCAAACACAGAACACACCAACACACAAACGACAGCAAACACAGAACACACCAACACACAAACAATAACAAACACAGAACACACCAACACACAAACAACAGCAAACACAGAACACACCAACACACAAACAACAGCAAACACAGAACACACCAACACACAAACAACAGCAAACACAGAACAAACCAACACACAAACAACAGCAAACAACAGCAAACACAGAACACACCAACACACAAACAACAGCAAACACAGAACACACCAACACACAAACAACAACAAACACAGAACACACCAACACACAAACAACAACAAACACAGAACACACCAACACACAAACAACAACAAACACAGAACACACCAACACACAAACAACAGCAAACACAGAACACACCAACACACAAACCACAACAAACGCAGAACACACCAACACACAAACAACAACAAACGCAGAACACACCAACACACAAACAACAACAAACACAGAACACACCAACACACAAACAACAGCAAACACAGAACACACCAACACACAAACAACAGCAAACAGAGAACACACCAACACACAAACAACAGCAAACACAGAACACACCAGCACACAAACAACAACAAACACAGAACACACCAACACACAAACAATAACAAACACAGAACACACCAACACACAAACAACAGCAAACACAGAACACACCAACACACAAACAACAGCAAACACAGAACACACCAACACACAAACAACAACAAACACAGAACACACCAACACACAAACAACAACAAACACAGAACACACCAACACACAAACAACAGCAAACACAGAACACACCAACACACAAACAACAGCAAACACAGAACACACCAACACACAAACAACAAACACAGAACACACCAACACACAAACAACAGCAAACACAGAACACACCAACACACAAACAACAACAAACACAGAACACACCAACACACAAACAACAACAAACACAGAACACACCAACACACAAACAACAACAAACACAGAACACACCAACACACAAACAACAGCAAACACAGAACACACCAACACACAAACCACAACAAACGCAGAACACACCAACACACAAACAACAACAAACGCAGAACACACCAACACACAAACAACAACAAACACAGAACACACCAACACACAAACAACAGCAAACACAGAACACACCAACACACAAACAACAGCAAACACAGAACACACCAACACACAAACAACAACAAACAACAGCAAACACAGAACACACCAACACACAAACAACAGCAAACACAGAACACACCAACACACAAACAACAGCAAACACAGAACACACCAACACACAAACAACAACAAACACAGAACACACCAACACACAAACAACAACAAACACAGAACACACCAACACACAAACAACAAACACAGAACACACCAACACACAAACAACAACGAACACAGAACACACCAACACACAACAACGAACACAGAACACACCAACACACAAACAACAACGAACACAGAACACACCAACACACAAACAATAACAAACACAGAACACACCAACACACAAACCACAACAAACGCAGAACACACCAACACACAAACAACAACAAACGCAGAACACACCAACACACAAACAACAACAAACACAGAACACACAAACACACAAACCACAACAAACGCAGAACACACCAACACACAAACAACAACAAACACAGAACACACCAACACACAAACAACAGCAAACACAGAACACACCAACACACAAACGACAGCAAACACAGAACACACCAACACACAAACAACAGCAAACACAGAACACACCAGCACACAAACAACAACAAACACAGAACACACCAACACACAAACAATAACAAACACAGAACACACCAACACACAAACAACAGCAAACACAGAACACACCAACACACAAACAACAGCAAACACAGAACACACCAACACACAAACAACAGCAAACACAGAACAAACCAACACACAAACAACAGCAAACAACAGCAAACACAGAACACACCAACACACAAACAACAGCAAACACAGAACACACCAACACACAAACAACAACAAACACAGAACACACCAACACACAAACCACAACAAACGCAGAACACACCAACACACAAACAACAACAAACGCAGAACACACCAACACACAAACAACAACAAACACAGAACACACCAACACACAAACAACAGCAAACACAGAACACACCAACACACAAACAACAGCAAACACAGAACACACCAACACACAAACAACAGCAAACACAGAACACACCAGCACACAAACAACAACAAACACAGAACACACCAACACACAAACAATAACAAACACAGAACACACCAACACACAAACAACAGCAAACACAGAACACACCAACACACAAACAACAGCAAACACAGAACACACCAACACACAAACAACAGCAAACACAGAACAAACCAACACACAAACAACAACAAACACAGAACACACCAACACACAAACAACAGCAAACACAGAACACACCAACACACAAACAACAGCAAACACAGAACACACCAACACACAAACAACAACAAACACAGAACACACCAACACACAAACAACAACAAACACAGAACACACCAACACACAAACAACAACAAACACAGAACACACCAACACACAAACAACAGCAAACACAGAACATACCAACACACAAATAACAAACACAGAACACACCAACACACAAACAACAGCAAACACAGAACAAACCAACACAAAAACAACAGCAAACACAGAACAAACCAACACACAAACAACAGCAAACACAGAACACACCAACACACAAACAACAACAAACACAGAACACACCAACACACAAACAAAAGCTAGCAACACAAAAACTCTCAAGGAAACAAGTATACTAATACTGATATTTTTTATGTATATATTTATTATATGTTCATCATTGGACAATCAGCTGTCCGTCTGGGGGCCTCTGGTTAAGGTAGTTAGTCATCTACTATTGATCACATGCCTGTCAACACTGAGGTTGCAGGTTTGGGTCTCACTGTGGGCAGTGTGTACTCGACTCCAATCTTAATTGACAAGGATTGCCAGTTTTCCTACCGCAGGTTGGGGGTATTCACTGTTACTCCGGCTTCCTCCCCCAATAAAAAACAGGACACCATGTTATAGCTGCAAAATTCTTAAAAGTGGCATTAAACACCATTCAATCAATCAAACAAACAAAGCTATTTGTCTGCATTCTAAACTAACATTGTTCACATAACTTTCTACTAAAGTGCTTTATTTGACAGTCAGGATAAAACATTGTCTAGATATGTGTTTTCTATTGACAGGAAAGTCTGCTGATGACCAGTCTAAGAAAGATGGCAAATTGTCTAAAGATTTCAGTAATTCTTCTAAATTTGTGGACCAGGTATTGCATGCAGTTTGTTATTTCTATAAATAACCGAGTTATTTTTTAGCCGAGTTGCAACGAAGTTGAACTCGGCTATTGTTATGATGATGGTGGGTGTCAACAATTGGTTTCCGGACCATAACTCAGAAAGTTGTGAACCGATTTTAATGAAACTTTAGGATATTGTTACATACCATAAGAGAAGGAACCCTATTGATTTTGGGGGTAAATCCGTTCAAGGTCAAGGTCACAGCGACAGAAAAACGTTAGAAAATTTCTTGAATTAGTGGTTTCCGGACCATAACTCGAAAAGTTCTTAACCAATTTTATTGAAACTTTGGGATATTGTTACATACCATAAGAAGAGGAACCCTATTGATTTTGGGGTAAATCCGTTTAAGGTCAAGGTCACAGCGACAGAAGAACATTAGAAAATTTCTTGAATTAGTGGTTTCCGGACCATAACTAAAAACGTTCTCAACAGATTTTAATAAAACTTTGGTATATTGTTACATACCATAAGAGGAGGAACCTTATTGATGTTGGGGTAAATCCGCTCAAGGTCAAGGTCACAGTGACAGAAAAACGTTAAAAAACTTCTTGAATTAGTGGTTTCCGGACCATAACTCAAAAAGTTCTCAACCGATTTTAATGAAAGTTTTGGTTAATAAAATACGCCAACTCGGCTTTTGCACCCCTGTGCATATCGATTTTTATATTTTTATTTTGAAGGAATATAGGTTATATAATTGATTTTGTTTACAATAAAATGTCAAACTTGTTCCTGTCATGTCAACTCAAACATGTGTCCCCTTATGTTTCTACAGAGTGGAAATCGGGTTATAATATGGTGAATGTCGGGCAGGCGGATGGGGAAAACATTTGCGTAACAGTTTTCTCAGCAGCTACTAATCACATTCTCTTGAAATTTGGTATGCAGCATCAGCATGGCCTCCCATAACGTGGGATTCGATTTCAGGTCTGTCGCTCACCTACTTCATGTTTAACGAAATCCGGTCATTTCTGTCTTTGAAGGATTTTTATATACTTGGTCTGGGGGAAACTTTACAACTGGATACATTATTATACCACGCTTCGAAGAAGAGGGGAGGTGTGGGGGGTTTACTGTTTTTCCCTTCTCCATCAATTTCGTAATTTCTGTCACAGTCAAGCACCTATAAGATGCAGAAGCCTGATATTTTTCGTATTGCTTGATCCTATAGTACCATATGGTGTATATCGATGTTATGCTACTAATTCTTTATCGAATACTTTTTATGAAGGTGAAGGTATAACCAGTGAGCATTAGCTCACAGATTTACTTTATATTTCCTCTATTGGTATCACATGATTAGATTTATCTAAATTTCAGGCTTTTGGAAAAGTAGAAGTTCACCAGGTCAGAAGTTTGGCGTACAACAGTACAGAAAGTGAACTGGATTTACCGTCTGATGGAAGTTCCAAAGAAAATGAGTAAGATTTAAACAACTACATTTTTATCATGGATGTCTCCCTGGGACTGTTCTGGTATTATGTGATTTATACTATGAACTTCTCCCTGGGACTGTTCTGGTATTATGTGATTTATACTATGAACTTCTCCCTGGGACTGTTCTGGTATCATTTGATTTATACTATGAACTTCTCCCTGGGAATGTTCTGGTATCATTTGATTTATACTATGAACTTCTCCCTGGGAGTGTTCTGGTATCACGTGATTTCTATTATGAACTTCTCCCTGGGAGTGTTCTGGTATTATGTGATTTATACTATGAACTTCTCCCTGGGACTGTTCTGGTATTATGTGATTTATGCTATGAACTTCTCCCTGGGACTGTTCTGGTATAATGTCATTTATACTATGAACTTCTCCCTGGGACTGTTCTGGTATCATGTGATTTATACTATGAACTTCTCCTTGGGACTGTTCTGGTATTATGTGATTTATACTATGAACTTCTCCCTGGGAGTGTTCTGGTATCATTTGATTTATACTATGAACTTCTCCTTGGGACTGTTCTGGTATCATGTGATTTATACTATGAACATCTCCCTGGGACTGTTCTGGTATCATGTGATTTATACTATGAACTTCTCCCTGGGACTGTTCTGGTATCATTTGATTTATACTATGAACTTCTCCCTGGGAGTGTTCTGGTATTATGTGATTTATACTATGAACTTCTCCTTGGGACTGTTCTGGTATCATGTGATTTATACTATGAACTTCTCCCTGGGACTGTTCTGGTATAATGTCATTTCTATGATGAACTTGTCCTTGGGACTGTTCTGGTATCATTTGATTTATATTATGAACTTCTCCCTGGAACTGTCTTGGTATCATGTGATTTCTATTATGAAATTCTCCCCAGGACTGTTCTGGTATTGTGTGATTTATATTATGAACTTCTCCCTGGGAGTGTTCTGTTATCATTTGATATATTATGAACTTCTCCTTGGGACTGTTCTTGTATTATGGGATGAACTTCTCCCTGGGACTGTTCTGGTATCATTTGATTTATATTATGAACTTCTCCCTGGGACTGTTCTGGTATCATGTGATTTATATTATGAACTTCTCCCTGGGACTGTTCTGGTATAATGTCATTTCTATGATGAACTTCTCCTTGGGACTGTTCTGGTATTATGTGATTTATACTATGAACTTCTCCCTGGGACTGTTCTGGTATAATGTCATTTCTATGATGAACTTCTCCTTTGGACTGTTCTGGTATTATGGGATGAACTTCTCCCTGGGACTGTTCTGGTATAATGTCATTTCTATGATGAACTTGTCCTTGGGACTGTTCTGGTATCATTTGATTTATATTATGAACTTCTCCCTGGAACTGTCTTGGTATCATGTGATTTCTATTATGAAATTCTCCCCAGGACTGTTCTGGTATTGTGTGATTTATATTATGAACTTCTCCCTGGGAGTGTTCTGTTATCATTTGATATATTATGAACTTCTCCATGGGACTGTTCTTGTATTATGGGATGAACTTCTCCCTGGGACTGTTCTGGTATCATTTGATTTATATTATGAACTTCTCCCTGGGACTGTTCTGGTATCATGTGATTTATATTATGAACTTCTCCCTGGGACTGTTCTGTTATCATGTGATTTATATTATGAACATCTCCTTGGGACTGTTCTGGTATCATGCGATTTATATTATGAACTTCTCCCTGGGACTGTTCTGTTATCATGTGATTTATATTATGAACTTCTCCCTGGGACTGTTCTGGTATCATGTGATTTATATTATGAACATCTCCCTGGGAATGTTCTGGTATCGTGTGATTTATATTATGAACTTCTCCCTGGGAATGTTCTGGTATCATGTGATTTATATTATGAACATCTCCCTGGGACTGTTCTGGTATCATGCGATTTATATAATGAACATCTCCCTGGGACTGTTCTGGTATCATGCGATTTATATTATGAACTTCTCCCTGGAACTGTTCTGTTATCATGTGATTTATATTATGAACATCTCCCTGGGACTGTTCTGGTATCACGTGATTTATATTATGAACTTCTCCCTGGGACTGTTCTGGTATCATTTGATTTATATTATGAACTTCTCCCTAGGACTGTTCTTGTATCATGTGATTTATATTATGATCTTCTCCCTGGGACTGTTCTAGTATCATTTGATTTATATTATGAACTTCTACCTGGGACTGTTCTGGTATCATGTGATTTATATTATAAACTTCTCCCCGGGACTGTTCTGGTATCGTGCGATTTATATTATGAACATCTCCCTGGGACTGTTCTGTTATCACGTGATTTATATTATGAACTTCTCCCTGGAACTGTCTTGGTATCATGTGATTTCTATTATGAAATTCTCCCCAGGACTGTTCTGGTATTGTGTGATTTATATTATGAACTTCTCCCTGGGAGTGTTCTGTTATCATTTGATATATTATGAACTTCTCCATGGGACTGTTCTTGTATTATGGGATGAACTTCTCCCTGGGACTGTTCTGGTATCATTTGATTTATATTATGAACTTCTCCCTGGGACTGTTCTGGTATCATGTGATTTATATTATGAACTTCTCCCTGGGACTGTTCTGTTATCATGTGATTTATATTATGAACATCTCCTTGGGACTGTTCTGGTATCATGCGATTTATATTATGAACTTCTCCCTGGGACTGTTCTGTTATCATGTGATTTATATTATGAACTTCTCCCTGGGACTGTTCTGGTATCATGTGATTTATATTATGAACATCTCACTGGGAATGTTCTGGTATCGTGTGATTTATATTATGAACTTCTCCCTGGGAATGTTCTGGTATCATGTGATTTATATTATGAACATCTCCCTGGGACTGTTCTGGTATCATGCGATTTATATAATGAACATCTCCCTGGGACTGTTCTGGTATCATGCGATTTATATTATGAACTTCTCCCTGGAACTGTTCTGTTATCATGTGATTTATATTATGAACATCTCCCTGGGACTGTTCTGGTATCACGTGATTTATATTATGAACTTCTCCCTGGGACTGTTCTGGTATCATTTGATTTATATTATGAACTTCTCCCTAGGACTGTTCTTGTATCATGTGATTTATATAATGATCTTCTCCCTGGGACTGTTCTAGTATCATTTGATTTATATTATGAACTTCTACCTGGGACTGTTCTGGTATCATGTGATTTATATTATAAACTTCTCCCCGGGACTGTTCTGGTATCGTGCGATTTATATTATGAACATCTCCCTGGGACTGTTCTGTTATCACGTGATTTATATTATGAACTTCTCCCTGGGACTGTTCTGGTATCACGTGATTTATATTATGAACTTCTCCCTGGGACTGTTCTTGTATCATGTGATTTATATTATGAACTTCTCCCTGGGAATGTTCTGGTATCATGTGATTTATATTATGAACATCTCACTGGGACTGTTCTGTTATCACGTGATTTATATTATGAACTTCTCCCTGGGACTGTTCTGGTATCATGTGATTTATATTATGAACTTCTCCCTGGGACTGTTCTTGTATCATGTGATTTATATTATGAACTTCTCCCTGGGACTGTTCTGGTATCACGTGATTTATATTATGAACTTCTCCCTGGGAATGTTCTGGTATCACGTGATTTATATTATGAACATCTCCCTGGGACTGTTCTGGTATCATGTGATTTATATTATGAACTTCTCCCTGGGACTGTTCTGGTATCATTTGATTTATATTATGAACTTCTCCCTGGGACTGTTCTGGTATCATTTGATTTATATTATGAACTTCTCCCTGGGACTGTTCTGGTATCATGTGATTTATATTATGAACTTCTCCCTGGGACTGTTCTGGTATCATGTGATTTATATTATGAACATCTCCCTGGAAATGTTCTGGTATCATGTGATTTATATTATGAACATCTCCCTGGGACTGTTCTGTTATCACGTGATTTATATTATGAACTTCTCCCTGGGACTGTTCTGGTATCATGTGATTTATATTATGAACTTCTCCCTGGGACTGTTCTGGTATCATGTGATTTATATTATGAACTTCTCCCTGGGACTGTTCTGGTATCACATGATTTATATTATGAACATCTGCCTGGGACTGTTCTGTTATCATGTAATTTATATTATGAACTTCTCCCTGGGACTGTTCTTGTATCATGTGATTTATACATGTATTATGAACTTCTCCCTGGGACTGTTCTGGTATCACGTGATTTATATTATGAACATCTCCCTGGGACTGTTCTGTTATCACGTGATTTATATTATGAACTTCTCCCTGGGACTGTTCTTGTATCATGTGATTTATACATGTATTATGAACTTCTCTCTGGGACTGTTCTGGTATCATTTGATTTATACTATGAACTTCTCCCTGGGACTGTTCTGGTATCACGTGATTTATATTATGAACTTCTCCCTGGGACTGTTCTGGTATTATTATAGACTATTGATGTTTTTTGAAACGAGATGCATTTATTCATCTCTATCTCATCAAAGGGTGACAGCCCTGAGATGAGATGACTAGAAAATGCACCGAGTTAGTCATTTACCATTGATCACTTGACTAAAGGGCTAGGGTTTTCTCCTGATACTCGGGCTTCCTCCCACCAGTATAAACTGGATGCCATAATATTGCTGAAATATTGCAGAATGTGGTGTTAAATATTTATGTCTGTGTGGTCTGTATATGTAAATTTGCTTACATTTGTGGTATTCCATAAATATAGAGCAAAGTTTTACTATTTTTAGTAACATGAATTTTTTTTACTTGTAGACCAAAGGAAAATAAATCAGGAAGTAAAAATAAATCTGATGTGTCATCTGGTAGAAAGGTGTCCTCATTACCCAGTAAAAATAGACTGCCCCCTGGACCTCCTGTAGCCAGCAAAAACAAGGTCCTGTCAAGAAACAGAGCCCAAGGGTAAGGTTTAAATATTATGTCCTCTGGTAGAAAGGCGTCCTCATTACCCAGTAAAAATAGACTGCCCCCTGGACCTCCTGTAGCCAGCAAAAACAAGGTCCAATCAAGAAACAGAGGGTAAGTTTCCATATATTGGCCTCTGTGTAAAAACAACTCATTGACACATTAAGCAGAAGATTGTCTCTTAGCCCTGAGAAAACAAGGTCCAGTCAAGAAACAGAGGGTAAATTTCCATATATTGACCTCTGTGTAAAAACAACTCATTGACACATTAAGCAGAAGATTGTCTCTTAGCCCTGTGAATCATTACCATGAAACAGTAAGTTCCTTGCATTTCTTTCAGAAAAAGACACTGTCACTCGTATATTGTATGGTTTGCACACAATTTTTGACCAAACATAAGTAATAAAACCTTTTTTTAAAACAGAACCTTGGCCTTGAGAGGTATCAGGATCCTTGTTTAAATTATCTGCAGTGGTACCTGCCTGGTATCATTCTGTATGATCCATCACTTCTGCTGATTACTTGTCAAGAAACAAATAAACAAGAGGGCCTTATAAGACCATTATTTTTATTGTTATAAATGGAACATGTATTAAAGGACCACAGTTATAATCATATTTGAAGAGTTTTGATTAGATGATAAGTGTGTCTGGCAAAGTAAATTTTATAACCTTGGTATCTGACATTCTTCTTGGTATATATATACTGAGTGTAAAACGATATTTGATTGGTTATTTTGTTAAACCTACAATCTGCTGTCAGAACCTTTTAATACTGCGAGGCTTTTAAAGAATTCAAATTTGAAGCTGGTTAGAATTGAATATTGAATATTGTGGTATTGTGTTAAGAAAACATTTATCTCCAAAGGGTCAGGTGAGCTATTGCCATCACTTGGCCTCCGTAGTCATCGTCCGTAGTCATCGTCCGTCGTCATCGTCGTTAACTTTTCTTTAAAAATCTTCTCCTCCAAAACCACTGAAGGGATTGCTTTGAAACTTTGCACACATCATCAGTAAAATGTCCTCTACCAAGTTTGCACAAATCATGGCCTCAGACCCACCAACATGGCCGCCATGGCTAAAAATAGAATAGGGTGTCAAAATACATTTTTTGGCTTATAGTTCAAAAAGTATAACAGATACAGGAAAACCGAAGAGACATTCCTTCTTCAGCATCAAAAGCTCTACAAAACACTCCATTGGGTCAAAGTTGTATGACGACTCCTTGTAGGAGTTATTGCCCTTTCATTGTCGAAATTGATGATTTTTGCCATTTTTGCCTCAAAATCTTGAAAATTATTAGAACTAGAGGAAAATTTAGCATTGCTTAATTGTTCTGTTCTATGAGAGCTACAAAAATGGCTTAGGGTCAAGATTGTCTGATAAACCATTTAAGAGTTATTCCCCATGAACTGTTTTTTTAAATTGGTTTTAATTGATTTTTTAAAATCTTCTCCTCTGAAACCACTGAAAGTACTGCTTTGAAACTTTGTACACATCATCTGTCAAATGTCCTCAACCATGTTTGCACAAACCATGGCCGCAGATTAACTAACATGGCCACCATGACTAAAAATAGAATGGAGGGGGGGTGGGGGGTCAAAATACAGTTTTTGGCTTATAGTTCAAAAACTATAACAGATACAGAAAAACCAAAGAGACATGCCTTCATGGGCATCGAAAGCTACGAAACACTCCATTGGGTCGAAGTTGTATGATGACTCCTTATAGGAGTTATTGCCCTTTAATTGTCAAAATTGATTATTTTTTGACATTTTTGCCTCAAAATCTTGAAAATTATTAGAACTAGAGAAAAAGTTAGCATTGCTTAATTGTTCTGCTCTATGAGGGCTACACAAATGACTTGAGGGTTAAGATTGTCTGATGAACCGTTTAGGAATTATTCTCCTTGAACATTTTTTGAATCAATTTTAATTGATTTAAAAAATCTCCTCTTTAACCAATGAAAGGACTGCTTTGAAACATTGCACACATCATCTTGAGGATGTCCTCTGCCAAAATTGTGCAAATCATGACAGCTGACTACCTACATAGCTACGTTGGCTTAAAAAGAAAAGGTGCGGTCAAGAGAGTTTTTGGCTGATAGTTAAAAAAGTATAACAGGTACAGCAAATTTGAAGTGGACCTCCCTTCTCCCTCTAAGCATCTAAAGCTCCTCCTTATAGGAGTTATTTCCCTTAAAAGGTCAAAATAATGACTTTTGCAGAAGTGTTGAGCAATTCCTTATAGGAAAGAAAAGCTGGATAAAAAACGGGTTGTTTGGTTTCAGGTTCAGGTGAGCAATACAGGCTCCTGGAAGCCTCTAGTTTTATTTTGCAGTAAAATTGTGAATTAAAAACTATAAAGTATTTAATATGATTGTAACACACAGTTAACAATTTAAGAATTAACCAAAAAGGGACATAACTTACAGAAATATTCATAGACACTGCAAACATCATTAGATTACTGTCTGTATAAATAGAAAAATACCTCTAAAGTGCTTTCTAGAAATGTATTTTCCATTTTTAAAGAAAGATAGGAAAAGGAAGCTGTCCAACCAAGAAGAACTGTAAGTAATGACAGATTCAGACAAACATAAAATTACACGAAACAAATTGTAACCTTATATACACCATGGTGGTCTTGATAAACAGACAAAGCCTGTCTCTAGTTAGACACCTGTCCATAAAAACCATGGTGGTCTGGATAAACAGACAAAGCCTGTCTCTAGTTAGACACCTGTCCAGCTACGGATTTGAGATAAACAGACAAAGCCTGTCTCTAGTTAGACACCTGTTAATAAAAACCATGGTGGTCTGGATAAACAGACAAAGCCTGTCTCTAGTTAGACACCTGTTCATACAAACCATGGTGGTCTTGATAAACAGACAAAGCCTGTCTCTAGTTAGACACCTGTCCATAAAAACCATGGTGGTCTGGATAAACAGACAAAGCCTGTCTCTAGTTAGACACCTGTCCATAAAAACCATGGTGGTCTGGATAAACAGACAAAGCCTGTCTCTAGTTAGACACCTGTCCAGCTACGGATTTGAGATAAACAGACAAAGCCTGTCTCTAGTTAGACACCTGTTAATAAAAACCATGGTGGTCTGGATAAACAGACAAAGCCTGTCTCTAGTTAGACACCTGTTCATACAAACCATGGTGGTCTGGATAAACAGACAAAGCCTGTCTCTAGTTAGACACCTGTTCATAAAAACCATTGTGGTCTGGATAAACAGACAAAGCCTGTCTCTAGTTAGACACCTGTCCATAAAAACCATGGTGGTCTGGATAAACAGACAAAGCCTGTCTCTAGTTAGACACCTGTCCATAAAAACCATTGTGGTCTGGATAAACAGACAAAGCCTGTCTCTAGTTAGACACCTGTCCATAAAAACCATGGTGGTCTGGATAAACAGACAAAGCCTGTCTCTAGTTAGACACCTGTCCATAAAAACCATGGTGGTCTGGATAAACAGACAAAGCCTGTCTCTAGTTAGACACCTGTCCATAAAAACCATGGTGGTCTGGATAAACAGACAAAGCCTGTCTCTAGTTAGACACCTGTCCATAAAAACCATGGTGGTCTGGATAAACAGACAAAGCCTGTCTCTAGTTAGACACCTGTCCAGCTATGGATTTGAGAGGGTAAATTCCTACAGTTCTTGTGCTGGACTCTGATCTATATTGACAAGGATTGACAGGTCCTGACAAAGCTGGGGTACTCCGGCTTTCTTTCCAATAATAATAGGATGCCACGATATAGCCACCCACAAACAAACAATCCCAAGGTCTCTTTTATAAGCTCTTTTTCCTCTGTTTTTAGAGAAGATGTTGGCTGGAAAGAGCAACTGGCTGCTAGAGGCTTTGTATCTGATGTTACCGTCAAGAGGAAGCAAGAGGCATTAAAGGTTAGTCAAGAAAATAATACAAAAAATATTTGTCATTGTCAATTTTTTTGCTTTGGTAAACTGATATGTGGAAAATCATTGTTTATAACTCTGTCAGTATGTGGAATCACTTCATTGATTAATATACAGAATGGCGCACATATTTACTACATGCAGTAAACGAGATTTAGCTCCCTTTTGCAGAGTTGTCTCTTCTTTAGAGCAGGTACTTTATGTTCTGTGGCAGTATTTTTTATTCACATATAGCAGAGCCTCTGGCAAAATTTATTATTATGTACAAAAACTAATTCTGCAGTGCATTTTAGTTGCCCTGGAACAATCAGGCCGCATAAATTATTTAAAAAAAAAATATAATCAAAATTTGTCCATTACCTGTTCAATACCAGATGTATGCTATTACATCGTAATCCTGTTAAGAAATTTGAAATATTACTGATAATTTAAATTTAAAAAAAAAATTGACAATTTTAATGGTAAAACAACATTATCGGTAATTTGTACATTTTCCCTTTGATGTGTACCGGTGATAAAGTCAGTAACAACGTACTGGCATTTAACACCGAATTTATCGGGTCAGTAGGCTGCGGAGGAATCTAACTATGATTACGTCACAGTAACTAACAGAATGTTCAAAAATAAACAAACATGAAAGCAAGATAAAATAAAAAACGATCTAACCCCCAACCCCTTCCCCCCCCCAAAGAAAACGAACACAACGCGACCACCATAGCCCGTTTTTGCAGCTACCTTCCGTTAACAATAATACAGTTTAAATAATCTGAACCAAACTCTTCAAATTGCACAAATATCAACAACAAGTGACAATCCTGAATTCCTGTTCATTCACCACAAGAACTTGCGAATGACCTCGCCATTTTTGGGGGTTAATCCGACAAATCACAAAACTGTAATAGGATTATTGCAACTCATCGCATTTATGCATTGGAATTACAATTGGAATTTCTAAATAAATGATGACGATGTGTAAATCGTATCTCCCCTGGCCACTGCAAAGTAAAATTAAAAAATAACACAGCACCAAACAGTTACCAGAAATGATAACGATATAAAATTCAAAATATAGGAAACATTAAAAGGGGAAACTGACACTCAATTGTACAATCGGTCAGAAACGTTGGGTATTGGCAACATAAATTTGAAATTGGGTTCGCCAAAGAGCAAAATATTAAAAACTAAATTTGACACCCCATTTTATAATAAAGAGTAAATTAAAAGATTCTCATTCACAAACTATTACTAAACGATGAAAAAAAGACTTGTCTTACAGGAGGATCAATGAAAAAACACGTCCATTCATCACGCCACATTCCGATTGAATGACGTTGACGCTAAATGACGTAGCAAACCGTTTTTCACACATCACTTCGACCAAAACAGTAGTTCCTTAAAAAATATGGCCTAAATTGACAAAAAAATACTCTTTTTGAAAATTACCGATAAAAGGAATATAGGAAATTTTGTTTGTGATACAGACTTTATCATGGTTAACGTATCAGGTTCGCCCTACGGGCTCACCCGATACTGGCCGTGATAAAGTCTGTATCACAAACAAAATTTCCTATATTCCATATATAACATCATGGAACTATTGGGATAAGAATAGGTCAGATTATCAATTGAATTGGCCAATCAGATTTCAGCTTACAAAGCAAATTAAATTATATATTTGACAAAATTTAGCAATGCTTCTGTGAGCTTTGCCAACTACAGTGTCTTTTGGAATCATGTTGATAAGGATGCAGAAATTATTTGTACTTGTTGATGTCATTAACAAGACTTCTGATTTATAGAATAGTATTCATGAAAATGAACATTCTTTATGAATAACTGACTAGTAATGGAGTGATGAATCTAATTAGTCATATGTTACAGATAACACTGGAAGGAACACATTAGCATTTCATTATCTGAGGTGTTAGTCTTGCATAATAAAGTTGCCAGCCATATCTACCGAGTTGACACTCCTGTTACAGTATTCAATCTAGACCATGCTACTGTGCCATCCCTATGATTTTCATCATTTTGGAACAATAAAAATGGTCTACTGGGTAGAATCGGGTGCATTTAGTTTTCAACTTTAAAATGGTCAGAGAGAGAAAATTCTGGAAATTATTAATCCTTCAATTTTCAATCAATAAATTCAATCCTGTTGTATAAAATAATCTTTCAACATTGACCACTGAATTGGCCCCCATTGGATGCTACATGAGCCAGTATGACCCCTGTGAGGTTGCGGGTTCGAATCTCACTGCAGGTCAGTTGTGCTCGACTCCATTCTTGATTGACAGGATAGCCAGTTTTTCTGCCAAAGTCTAGTAACTGTATACCCACATGGCTCATGCCAAATATTAAAAGCCTGGTTTCTCCTGGTCCTCTGACTTCCTCCCCAAATAAAATCAGGATGCCATGATATAGCTGAAAAATTGCTGAAAGTGGCCGTAAACACCAGTTAAACAAACAAACAAACAGAACAAGTTTTTAGATTGAATACAGCAGTATTCTCCCTACAAAAAGGCTGGTTGTTCCAGTATAGCAGAAAAGTCTATGAGACAAACATACTCATATAAGTACATATTAACACCTAACAACAGAACAAGAACCATTAGTTCCATGTAAAACCATGACTCTGACCAGGGGCTTCAGAAAGGGTAGCCCTGTATAGTAAAGTGGGGGGTGGTATATAGTAGTGGGGGTGTCCGTCCATCTGTTAGACTTTTTCTTATGCACAACTCCTCCTACACTACTGAATGGAGTTAGATGATCCTTTCACAGAATCTTTGTCACATAGTGCCATTGTGCACCTGATGTTTTACATTTTGATCAGATTAATATTTGGGATGTTTTGACAATTGGGAGCATGCAGTATCAATTAGTGAGTGTTGCTCACAGTTTTTCTAGCTTTTTTTTCAACTTTAAATGTTTATTTGTAGAATGAATTAGAAATAACAAGAGGAGAAAAAAGAAGAGCTCAGGAGAAAATAAAAATCTTAGAGGAAGAACATAAGATACAGACTGAATTACTAAAGAGAGAAGTAGAGAAAAAGGCTAAGGTACCAGTAGGCATTGTGAAAATAAGAAATAATATTTAAGGATTAACTACAAAAATGATTTTTTCCATTGAAGGATAACAGAATTTCCATTTTGCACATTGTATAATGAGCTTAGCAGATTATATTAAATTTCCAAAACTGACATTTGTTATCCCTGTATAGAGAAAAAAAATTTTGTAGTAGCGGATTCTGCAATTTGCAAAGAGGAAATTTTTTTATCTCTCAATGGAGAAAATATTGTATGTAGTTAATAAATTCAAGCATTAGAATAACTCAAGAATTTCATTTGTGTGATTGGACATTTTTGAAAAAAAGATCAACACACACAAAAAAGTTTGCCGCTGAGTAATATATGACGTCAAAGGGCGCATGTCTACATGACAATGATTTTTTTTCCATCCACTGATAGAAAATATGTTCTAGCCAATCAAAAGTAAGTATTCTTGTACAATGTAGAAATACCAGGTTACATTGTAAACATTTTACAAATACCAGATTACATTGTAAACATTTTACAAATACCAGATTACATTGTAAACATTTTACAAATACTAGATGACATAGTAAGCATTTTACAAATACCAGATTACATTGTAAACATTTTACAAATACCAGATTACATTGTAAACATTTTACAAATACCAGATTACATTGTAAACATTTTACAAATGCCAGATGTCATTATAAACATTTTACAAATACCAGATTACATAGTAAACATTTTACAAATACTAGATGGCAATGTTAACATTTTACAAATACCAGATTACATTGTAAACATTTTACAAATACCAGATTACATTGTAAACATTTTACAAATACTAGATGGCATTGTCAACATTTTACAATACCAGATTACATTGTAAACATTTTACAAATACCAGATTACATTGTAAACATTTTACAAATACTAGATGGCATTGTCAACATTTTACAATACCAGATTACATTGTAAACATTTTACAAATACCAGATTACATTGTAAACATTTTACAAATACTAGATGGCATTGTAAACATTTTACAAATACTAGATGGCATTGTAAACATTTTACAAATACCAGATTACATTGTAAACATTTTACAAATACAAGATGACATTGTAAACATTTAACAAATACCAGATTACATTGTAAACATTTTACAATACCAGATTACATTGTAAATATTTTACAAATACCAGATTAAATTGTAAACATTTTACAATACCAGATTACATTGTAAACATTTTACAAATACCAGATTACATTGTAAACATTTTACAAATACAAGATTACATTGTAAACATTTTACAAATACAAGATGGCATTGTAAATATTTTACAAATACCAGATTACATTATAAACATTTTACAAATACCAGATTACATTATAAACATTTTACATAGATGGCATTGTAAACATTTTACAAATACCAGATTACATTGTAAACATTTTTCAAATACCAGATGTCATTATAAACATTTTACAAATACCAGATTACATTGTAAACATTTTACAAATACTAGATGGCAATGTATACATTTTACAAATACCAGATTACATTGTAAACATTTTACAAATACCAGATTACATTGTAAACATTTTACAAATACTAGATGGCATTGTAAACATTTTACAATGCCAGATTACATTGTTAAAATTTTACAAATACCAGATTACATTGTAAACATTTTACAAATACTAGATGGCATTGTAAACATTTTACAAATACCAGATTACATTGTAAACATTTTACAAATTCCAGATGTCATTATAAACATTTTACAAATACCAGATTACATAGTAAACATTTTACAAATACCAGATGGCATTGTAAACTTTTTTAACAAATACCAGATTACATTGTAAACATTTTATAAATACCAGATGGCATTGTAAACATTTTACTAATACCAGATTACATTGTAAACATTTTTCAAATTCCAGATGTCATTATAAACATTTTACAAATACCAGATTGCATAGTAAACATTTTACAAATACCAGATGGCATTGTAAACTTTTTTTACAAATACCAGATTACATTGTAAACATTTTACAAATTCCAGAAGTCATTATAAACATTTTACAAATACCAGATTACATAGTAAACATTTTACAAATAACAGATGGCATTGTAAACTTTTTTTACAAATACCAGATTACATTGTAAACATTTTACAAATACAAGATGGCATTATAAACATTTTACAAATACCAGATTACATTGTAAACATTTTACAAATACCAGATGGCATTATAAACATTTTACTAATACCTGATTACATTGTCAACATTTTACAAATACCAGATTACATTGTAAACATTTTACAAATACCAGATTACATTGTAAACATTTTACAAATACCAGATTACATAGTAAACATTTTACAAATACTATATGACATTATAAACATTTTACAAATACCAGATTACATTGTAAACATTTTACAAATACCAGATTACATTGTAAACATTTTACAAATACCAGATTACATAGTAAACATTTTACAAATACTATATGACATTATAAACATTTTACAAATACCAGATTACATAGTAAACATTTTACAAATACCAGATTACATTGTAAACATTTTACAAATACCAGATTACATAGTAAACATTTTACAAATACTATATGACATTATAAACATTTTACAAATACCAGATTACATAGTAAACATTTTACAAATACCAGATTACATTGTAAACATTTTACAAATACCAGATTACATAGTAAACATTTTACAAATACTATATGACATTATAAACATTTTACAAATACCAGATTACATAGTAAACATTTTACAAATACTATATGACATTATAAACATTTTACAAATACCAGATTACATAGTAAACATTTTACAAATACCAGATTACATAGTAAACATTTTACAAATACTATATGACATTATAAACATTTTACAAATACCAGATTACATTGTCAACATTTTACAAATACCAGATTACATAGTCAACATTTTACAAATACCAGATGGCATTGTAAACTTTTTTTTACAAATACCAGATTACATTGTAAACATTTTACAAATACCAGATGGCATTGTAAACATTTTACTAATACCAGATTACATTGTCAACATTTTACAAATACTATATGACATTGTAAACATTTTACAAATACCAGATTACATTGTCAACATTTTACAAATACCAGATGGCATTCTAAACTTTTTTTACAAATACCAGATTACATTGTAAACATTTTACAAATACCAGATTACATAGTCAACATTTTACAAATACTAGATGACATTGTAAACATTTTACTAATACCAGATTACATTGTCAACATTTTACAAATACTAGATGACATTGTAAACATTTTACAAATACCAGATTACATTGTCAACATTTTACAAATACTAGATGACATTGTAAACATTTTACAAATACCAGATTACATTGTCAACATTTTACAAATACAAAATTACATTGTAAACATTTTACAAATACCAGATGGCATTATAAACATTTTATCAATACCAGATTACATTGTCAACATTTTACAAATACCAGATTACATTGTAAACATTTTACAAATACCAGATGGCATTGTAAACATTTTACAAATACCAGATTACATTGTAAACATTTTACTAATACCAGATTACATTCTAAACATTTTACAAATACTAGATGACATTGTAAACATTTTACAAATACCAGATTACATTGTCAACATTTTACAAATACCAGATGGTATTGTAAACTTTTTTTACAAATACCAGACTACATTGTAAACATTTTACAAATACCAGATTACATTATAAACATTTTACAAATATCAGATTACATTGTAAACATTTTACAAATACCAGATTACATTGTCAACATTTTACAAATACAAAATTACATTGTAAACATTTTACAAATACCAGATGGCATTATAAACATTTTATAAATACCAGATTACATTGTTAACATTTTACAAATACCAGATGGCATTGTAAACATTTTACAAATACCAGATTACATTGTAAACATTTTACAAATACCAGATTACATTGTCGACATTTTACAAATACCAGATTACATTATAAACATTTTACAAATACCAGATGGCATTATAAACATTTTGCAAATACCAGATTACATTGTAAACATTTTACAAATACCAGATGGCATTATAAACATTTTACAAATACCAGATTACATTGTAAACATTTTACAAATACCAGATGGCATTATAAACATTTTACAAATACTAGACTACATTGTAGAACAGCCAGAGGATATATAGGGCATCCTATTTTGAGCCTCACTTCCAATTAATGGATCACATAATATACTTTATGCTAAATACTGAAAATGAAATAGCATTTATTATTCATTAAACACAATATTTTTAATGCTAATAGTTCAGCAAGTATAAGTATAAAAGGTGTAACTAGTTAATTTTATTATCTTTGTCTAAATCAGTACTTACATTGGTAAGAGTCATGTTCTTATTTAAGTAATAAGCTATGGTAAGAGTCATGTTCCTATTTTAGTAACAAGCTATGGTGACACAGATATGGCCACCTAGATAGTCCTGACTGAGGTATCAGGACCATATTGTATCAGAGGATGTAATAATTAAATTTATATTGTAGGAGAGAGAGGCAGCTTTAGAGGTAGAAATATCTTCATTAAGGAAACAAATTTGTGATCAAAAATCACAAATGATGGACCACCAGAAATTAGTTTTAGCTTTACAGGTATGTATAAAATACTTTTATATTGTCAAAAATTTATTTGTACAAATTATTGAAAAAAAAGAAAACCAAGGCTCCTTTGGAATATAAATATGATTGACTGTTTTATATTCAGATAAAAATTTATAATTTTCGTACAAGAGCTCTAGGCTATTAGAGTAAGAAAAGAAAAAAAAGAAAGAAACTAAAAAAAAAAATAATAATTAGAAGAGTGACACATTTATTCTTATATTTCTTACATTATGGTAACAATAACAAGAATAAAAACAGAGAACCTGTTAAATTGTCAAATAAATCAATGGGAAATAGTCCACAAAAAAAAGTAGTGTCAAAGTAAAGTTTCTTACAAATGTTTAGATGATGTTGTTTACATTTGTAGTCAGATTTGAAGAAGGTTCAGGCAAGAGCTGACAGAGATAGCAAGGTGTGTGCTCTACAGTAGCTGTGTGTGTCATCGTAGAGAAGAACACACGAGGAACATTAGACTGACAGTAGCTGTGTGTGTCATCGTAGAGAATCGGAACATTTGAATGGTCATTAGGGATAATGACTCGGACTGCTCACTCTCTGGTCATCATGTAGTGACTGTGACTGACTAGTCACTCTGATGTCATTATGTAGTGAGACTGACTGGTCACTCTCCTGTCATTATGTAGTGAGACTGACTGGTCACTCTCCTGTCATTATGTAGTGAGACTGACTGGTCACTCTCCGGTCATTATGTAGTGAGACTGACTGGTCTATCTCCTGTCATTATGTTGTGAGACTGACTGGTCACTCTCCGGTCATTATGTAGTGAATGTAATGCTGAGATTACCTCCCTTTCAAGGTTTACTAGTGGGAAGGGAGGTACTTGTTTGGAACTATTGATTATTCCTCAACACAAAACTGTTTATATTCATTTACTTCATTATTTATAGTATTACTTATGAGGCATGACATCACACACACAGCATTGTTTTATATGAGTAACTCAACACAAATGAGTCGTTACACTGTATATAGATAATGATTGTTTGCTGCTAAACATTAATAGATTAAATTGATTGGCATTTATAAAAATCCAAAATTATGTAAAATACTCTATTTATTTTTTAAAATACTTTATTTATTTTTACAAAAACCATATTTTTGGAAATGGTTTTAAAAAATCAAGCAAATTACCTGTTGTGAGGCAGTCATGTCATTTGAAAAAGTGGTTTTGTCTAAGTACTATTCCAATACAAAGTGTATGGGGAGGGTAGGATAAATTCAAAGTCACAACCAATTTACTGTTTTATTATATTTCTGTATTTTCATCTAATGTCATGCAATAAATAAGTCCTTTTGACCTGCCTAGCATACTCTGTAATGGATTCTTCCAACCTGTCAACACACACTCTGTAATGGATCCTTCCAACCTGTCCAACACATACTCTGTAATGGATCCTTCCAGCCTGTCCAACACATACTCTGTAATGGATCCTTCCAGCCTGTCCAACACACACACTCTGTGATGGATCCTTCCAACCTGTCCAACACATACTCTGTAATGGATCCTTCCAGCCTGTCCAACACACACACTCTGTGATGGATCCTTCCAGCCTGTCCAACACATACTCTGTAATGGATCCTTCCACCAACCTGTCCAACACATACTCTGTAATGGATCCTTCCAGCCTGTCCAACACACACTCTGTAATGGATCCTTCCACCAGCCTGTCCAACACATACTCTGTAATGTATCCTTCCAACCTGTCCAACACACACTCTGTAATTGATCCTTCCAACCTGTCCAACACATACTCTGTAATGGATCCTTCCAACCTGTCCAACACATACTCTGTAATGGATCCTTCCAGCCTGTCCAACACACACACTCTGTGATGGATCCTTCCAGCCTGTCCAACACATACTCTGTAATGGATCCTTCCACCAACCTGTCCAACACATACTCTGTAATGGATCCTTCCACCAGCCTGTCCAACACATACTCTGTAATGGATCCTTCCAACCTGTCCAACACACACACTCTGTAATGCATCCTTCCAACCTGTCCAACACATACTCTGTGATGGATCCTTCCAGCCTGTCCAACACATACTCTGTAATGGATCCTTCCAACCTGTCCAACACACACACTCTGTAATGGATCCTTCCAACCTGTCCAACACATATTCTGTGATGGATCCTTCCAGCCTGTCCAACACATACTCTGTAATGGATCCTTCCACCAACCTGCCCAACACATACTCTGTAATGGATCCTTCCAACCTGTCCAACACATACTCTGTGATGGATCCTTCCAGCCTGTCCAACACATACTCTGTAATGGATCCTTCCAACCTGTCCAACACACACACTCTGTAATGGATCCTTCCAACCTGTCCAACACATACTCTGTAATGGATCCTTCCAGCCTGTCCAACACATACTCTGTGATGGATCCTTCCAGCCTGTCCAACACATACTCTGTAATGGATCATTCCAACCTGTCCAACACACACACTCTGTAATGGATCCTTCCAACCTGTCCAACACATACTCTGTAATGGATCCTTCCAACCTGTCCAACACATACTCTGTAATGGATCCTTCCAGCCTGTCCAACACACACACTCTGTGATGGATCCTTCCAGCCTGTCCAACACATACTCTGTAATGGATCCTTCCACCAACCTGTCCAACACATACTCTGTAATGGATCCTTCCACCATCCTGTCCAACACATACTCTGTAATGGATCCTTCCAACCTGTCCAACACACACACTCTGTAATGGATCCTTCCAACCTGTCCAACACATACTCTGTGATGGACCCTTCCAGCCTGTCCAACACATACTCTGTAATGGATCCTTCCACCAACCTGTCCAACACATACTCTGTAATGGATCCTTCCACCAGCCTGTCCAACACATACTCTGTAATGGATCCTTCCAACCTGTCCAACACACACTTTGTAATGGATCCTTCCAACCTGTCCAACACATACTCTGTGATGGATCCTTCCAGCCTGTCCAACACACACTCTGTAATGGATAGCTCTAAATGATTTGTCATTTGCATGTTCGTTGATGACAAACTAGTTAATTCCTTTATTGTTTACATGTTTATTGCAGGTGCCTTTAATTTTTTTTTTTTGTGTGTTATTTTTTATGTCATTTAAACAATCAAACCGTGTGACTGATATCAGGTCATCAAAAAAACCTCTTTGGTGACTTTTCTGTACTAGAACTTACCTATTGTACATAGTGCTACTAAAGTGACTGTCATCAATATGTTGTGTAATTTTTTTGACTTTTACAAATAATTCCATATGTTATTTATGCTGTTAATGAGAGTTTTTTAATTACAAATGCAAATTGTATTTGTTATCATGCTAGCTCTCTAGGTGTCATTAGACAATCACCTTCTGCAGGTTAATTACCAGGTGTTAGTTTGCCAATTTATCAAATTTTAAGTTAAATATTAACTGTTTTATTTATTTTTTGGGGTGAGATTTCTTTCTTTATTATCCATATTTTTAAAATTTTAATGAGCTATATCATGGTGTCCCTTGTAGGGGTTGGCTGGGGACAGGACAGTTTGAGTAAATTTTGGGGATGGCTGGGGAACAGTTGGAGTACTTGTGGGTGTTTTTCTGATGGACAGTTGGAGTACTTGAAGAAAACTCCATACATTCAGCAGTAAAACATGCAATCCTTGTTAGTTAAGATTGCAGTTGATCATGCCGTAGACTCCAACCTAAGTGTTAACAGGCTTGTGATTGTTACAGTTGATCATGCCGTAGACTCCAACCTAAGTGTTAACAGGCTTGTGATTGTTACAGTTGATCATGCCGTAGACTCCAACCTAAGTGTTAACAGGCTTGTGATTGTTACAGTTGATCATGCTGTAGACTCCAACCTAAGTGTTAACAGGCTTGTGATTGTTACAGTTGATCATGCCGTAGACTCCAACCCAAGTGTTAACAGGCTTGTGATTGTTACAGTTGATCATGCCGTAGACTCCAACCTAAGTGTTAACAGGCTTGTGATTGTTACAGTTGATCATGCCGTAGACTCCAACCTAAGTGTTAACAGGCTTGTGATTGTTACAGTTGATCATGCCGTAGACTCCAACCCAAGTGTTAACAGGCTTGTGATTGTTACAGTTGATCATGCTGTAGACTCCAACCTAAGTGTTAACAGGCTTGTGATTGTTACAGTTGATCATGCTGTAGACTCCAAGTGTTAACAGGCTTGTGATTGTTACAGTTGATCATGCTGTAGACTCCAACCTAAGTGTTAACAGGCTTGTGATTGTTACAGTTGATCATGCTGTAGACTCCAACCTAAGTGTTAACAGGCTTGTGATTGTTACAGTTGATCATGCCGTAGACTCCAACCTAAGTGTTAACAGGCTTGTGATTGTTACAGTTGATCATGCCGTAGACTCCAACCTAAGTGTTAACAGGCTTGTGATTGTTACAGTTGATCATGCCGTAGACTCCAACCTAAGTGTTAACAGGCTTGTGATTGTTACAGTTGATCATGCCTAGACTCCAACCTAAGTGTTAACAGGCTTGTGATTGTTACAGTTGATCATGCCGTAGACTCCAACCTAAGTGTTAACAGGCTTGTGATTGTTACAGTTGATCATGCCGTAGACTCCAACCTAAGTGTTAACAGGCTTGTGATTGTTACAGTTGATCATGCCGTAGACTCCAACCTAAGTGTTAACAGGCTTGTGATTGTTACAGTTGATCATGCCGTAGACTCCAAGTGTTAACAGGCTTGTGATTGTTACAGTTGATCATGCTGTAGACTCCAACCTAAGTGTTAACAGGCTTGTGATTGTTACAGTTGATCATGCTGTAGACTCCAACCTAAGTGTTAACAGGCTTGTGATTGTTACAGTTGATCATGCCGTAGACTCCAACCTAAGTGTTAACAGGCTTGTGATTGTTACAGTTGATCATGCTGTAGACTCCAACCTAAGTGTTAACAGGCTTGTGATTGTTACAGTTGATCATGCCGTAGACTCCAAGTGTTAACAGGCTTGTGATTGTTACAGTTGATCATGCTGTAGACTCCAACCTAAGTGTTAACAGGCTTGTGATTGTTACAGTTGATCATGCCGTAGACTCCAACCCAAGTGTTAACAGGCTTGTGATTGTTACAGTTGATCATGCCGTAGACTCCAACCTAAGTGTTAACAGGCTTGTGATTGTTACAGTTGATCATGCTGTAGACTCCAACCTAAGTGTTAACAGGCTTGTGATTGTTACAGTTGATCATGCCGTAGACTCCAACCTAAGTGTTAACAGGCTTGTGATTGTTACAGTTGATCATGCTGTAGACTCCAACCTAAGTGTTAACAGGCTTGTGATTGTTACAGTTGATCATGCTGTAGACTCCAAGTGTTAACAGGCTTGTGATTGTTACAGTTGATCATGCCGTAGACTCCAACCTAAGTGTTAACAGGCTTGTGATTGTTACAGTTGATCATGCCGTAGACTCCAACCTAAGTGTTAACAGGCTTGTGATTGTTACAGTTGATCATGCCGTAGACTCCAACCCAAGTGTTAACAGGCTTGTGATTGTTACAGTTGATCATGCCTAGACTCCAACCTAAGTGTTAACAGGCTTGTGATTGTTACAGTTGATCATGCCGTAGACTCCAACCTAAGTGTTAACAGGCTTGTGATTGTTACAGTTGATCATGCCGTAGACTCCAACCTAAGTGTTAACAGGCTTGTGATTGTTACAGTTGATCATGCTGTAGACTCCAACCTAAGTGTTAACAGGCTTGTGATTGTTACAGTTGATCATGCTGTAGACTCCAACCTAAGTGTTAACAGGCTTGTGATTGTTACAGTTGATCATGCCGTAGACTCCAACCTAAGTGTTAACAGGCTTTTGATTGTTACAGTTGATCATGCCGTAGACTCCAACCCAAGTGTTAACAGGCTTGTGATTGTTACAGTTGATCATGCCGTAGACTCCAACCTAAGTGTTAACAGGCTTGTGATTGTTACAGTTGATCATGCCGTAGACTCCAACCTAAGTGTTAACAGGCTTGTGATTGTTACAGTTGATCATGCTGTAGACTCCAACCTAAGTGTTAACAGGCTTGTGATTGTTACAGTTGATCATGCCGTAGACTCCAACCTAAGTGTTAACAGGCTTGTGATTGTTACAGTTGATCATGCTGTAGACTCCAACCTAAGTGTTAACAGGCTTGTGATTGTTACAGTTGATCATGCTGTAGACTCCAAGTGTTAACAGGCTTGTGATTGTTACAGTTGATCATGCCGTAGACTCCAACCTAAGTGTTAACAGGCTTGTGATTGTTACAGTTGATCATGCCGTAGACTCCAACCTAAGTGTTAACAGGCTTGTGATTGTTACAGTTGATCATGCTGTAGACTCCAAGTGTTAACAGGCTTGTGATTGTTACAGTTGATCATGCCGTAGACTCCAACCTAAGTGTTAACAGGCTTGTGATTGTTACAGTTGATCATGCTGTAGACTCCAAGTGTTAACAGGCTTGTGATTGTTACAGTTGATCATGCTGTAGACTCCAACCTAAGTGTTAACAGGCTTGTGATTGTTACAGTTGATCATGCCGTAGACTCCAACCTAAGTGTTAACAGGCTTGTGATTGTTACAGTTGATCATGCCGTAGACTCCAACCTAAGTGTTAACAGGCTTGTGATTGTTACAGTTGATCATGCTGTAGACTCCAAGTGTTAACAGGCTTGTGATTGTTACAGTTGATCATGCCGTAGACTCCAACCTAAGTGTTAACAGGCTTGTGATTGTTACAGTTGATCATGCCGTAGACTCCAACCTAAGTGTTAACAGGCTTGTGATTGTTACAGTTGATCATGCCGTAGACTCCAACCTAAGTGTTAACAGGCTTGTGATTGTTACAGTTGATCATGCCGTAGACTCCAACCCAAGTGTTAACAGGCTTGTGATTGTTACAGTTGATCATGCTGTAGACTCCAACCTAAGTGTTAACAGGCTTGTGATTGTTACAGTTGATCATGCCGTAGACTCCAACCTAAGTGTTAACAGGCTTGTGATTGTTACAGTTGATCATGCCGTAGACTCCAAGTGTTAACAGGCTTTTGATTGTTATTGTTGATCATGCCGTAGACTCCAACCTAAGTGTTAACAGGCTTGTGATTGTTACAGTTGATCATGCCGTAGACTCCAACCCAAGTGTTAACAGGCTTGTGATTGTTACAGTTGATCATGCTGTAGACTCCAACCTAAGTGTTAACAGGCTTGTGATTGTTACAGTTGATCATGCCGTAGACTCCAACCTAAGTGTTAACAGGCTTGTGATTGTTACAGTTGATCATGCTGTAGACTCCAAGTGTTAACAGGCTTGTGATTGTTACAGTTGATCATGCCGTAGACTCCAACCTAAGTGTTAACAGGCTTGTGATTGTTACAGTTGATCATGCCGTAGACTCCAACCTAAGTGTTAACAGGCTTGTGATTGTTACAGTTGATCATGCTGTAGACTCCAACCTAAGTGTTAACAGGCTTGTGATTGTTACAGTTGATCATGCCGTAGACTCCAACCTAAGTGTTAACAGGCTTGTGATTGTTACAGTTGATCATGCCGTAGACTCCAACCTAAGTGTTAACAGGCTTGTGATTGTTACAGTTGATCATGCCGTAGACTCCAAGTGTTAACAGGCTTGTGATTGTTACAGTTGATCATGCCGTAGACTCCAACCTAAGTGTTAACAGGCTTGTGATTGTTACAGTTGATCATGCTGTAGACTCCAACCTAAGTGTTAACAGGCTTGTGATTGTTACAGTTGATCATGCTGTAGACTCCAAGTGTTAACAGGCTTGTGATTGTTACAGTTGATCATGCTGTAGACTCCAACCTAAGTGTTAACAGGCTTGTGATTGTTACAGTTGATCATGCTGTAGACTCCAAGTGTTAACAGGCTTGTGATTGTTACAGTTGATCATGCCGTAGACTCCAACCTAAGTGTTAACAGGCTTGTGATTGTTACAGTTGATCATGCTGTAGACTCCAACCTAAGTGTTAACAGGCTTGTGATTGTTACAGTTGATCATGCCGTAGACTCCAACCTAAGTGTTAACAGGCTTGTGATTGTTACAGTTGATCATGCCGTAGACTCCAACCCAAGTGTTAACAGGCTTGTGATTGTTACAGTTGATCATGCTGTAGACTCCAACCTAAGTGTTAACAGGCTTGTGATTGTTACAGTTGATCATGCTGTAGACTCCAAGTGTTAACAGGCTTGTGATTGTTACAGTTGATCATGCCGTAGACTCCAACCTAAGTGTTAACAGGCTTGTGATTGTTACAGTTGATCATGCTGTAGACTCCAACCTAAGTGTTAACAGGCTTGTGATTGTTACAGTTGATCATGCCGTAGACTCCAACCTAAGTGTTAACAGGCTTGTGATTGTTACAGTTGATCATGCCGTAGACTCCAACCTAAGTGTTAACAGGCTTGTGATTGTTACAGTTGATCATGCTGTAGACTCCAAGTGTTAACAGGCTTGTGATTGTTACAGTTGATCATGCCGTAGACTCCAACCTAAGTGTTAACAGGCTTGTGATTGTTACAGTTGATCATGCCGTAGACTCCAACCCAAGTGTTAACAGGCTTGTGATTGTTACAGTTGATCATGCCGTAGACTCCAACCCAAGTGTTAACAGGCTTGTGATTGTTACAGTTGATCATGCCGTAGACTCCAACCCAAGTGTTAACAGGCTTGTGATTGTTACAGTTGATCATGCCGTAGACTCCAACCCAAGTGTTAACAGGCTTGTGATTGTTACAGTTGATCATGCCGTAGACTCCAACCCAAGTGTTAACAGGCTTGTGATTGTTACAGTTGATCATGCCGTAGACTCCAACCTAAGTGTTAACAGGCTTGTGATTGTTACAGTTGATCATGCTGTAGACTCCAAGTGTTAACAGGCTTGTGATTGTTACAGTTGTCTAAGTGCCTAATTACTCAGCCATAACAGCCCATAATGAAACTGAAAACTTGACATCATATCATATTATTATTGTACTTTTTTATACATTTTACATTTGTTTGTGTTGTTTTTTTTTATGTTATATTTTGCTATTTCTGCATTTTTACAACTCATTTTATTTGATACTAAGAACCAATTGTGAATACACTTAAACCGTCCAGAATAAAATCAAAATTAAAATAAATTGTATGTGTTATGTGTTAATTCTCTCCTGTTAGAACCTGGCATTGCAGTTTGTACTTAAATAAGCTCAGCCCCCTGGGGCTGCTGCCCCCAGACCCCTGCTGTAAAATATTTTATTATTAGCTACTTCACTGGTTTGCAAAGAATATAAATCATACTGCACTTCATATATAGGCTTTTCCTGACACCAGTGCCATTTTAAATGGCTGATATATATTATTAGTTCACCTGAATTGAGGGTTAAGTGAGCTTTTTTCATCACCCGTCAGTGTTGTCATTTTCTGTAATTTTTTTATATCTCAGTCTTCTCTGAAACCACTGGACCGTTTAAAACCAAACTTGGATTGAAATTCAAAACGGCATCTTCTCTGAAACGGGTTAAACAATGGAAACAACACTTATTGCTTTTTTTTATCGTCCTTTATAAGACATAATAAGACAGTAAAAATGGCCCCCATTACCATCACAGATCCAACTGCGGACTCCATAGGAATAATTTTCCATCTTTTTTAAAAATGGGAAGCTAAATGTGAATGTTTATTGGATGGTTCTCTTGAAAGTTTATGCTTGCTTATTTGATTGAAATTCATGATGGCTTCAATTCTAGATCATTGTAGGAATTAATTTACATAGAGAAACTTACAAGAAAATGATTTCCATCTGAAACTATTGAACCAATTGAAACCAAACAAATGGTCTGAACAAAGATAATGTTATTTATGCCAGTAGAATTGAAAATTACAGGACTTAGTTAAACATCGGGAAATGTCATCTTCATTGCATATATAAATCGGATGATCGATTACAGGGTCTTGAGAGCCTCTGGTTGTCGTGTAAACACCACATAGCCTGAATTAAAATAAACGTTTTGGAATGCCAGGACTACCAAGAAAACAAGTTTTACAGGGCTGACTGATGGGGCTTTTTAACGTCCTACAATGAAACTTGGGGTCCCCCTCGGACGGTTCTTAGATGTTAGCAATCCATGGACAACACCATGATGGTTTTTTCGAAGCCCGGTCTTTGGGATACCTGGTGGAAGAACTCGGCAGCATATGTCTTATTAGCCTAGTTGGCCTACTCCAGTACCCAACATGGGAAGAAGTGTTTCCCGACTCGGTCCGTCCTGAAGGTCTTACCTCTGAAGTGTTTACAGGAGTAAGCTTAGGGCATGATATGGAGAAGTGTTTCCCCACTCAGATCGTCCTGAAGGTCTTACATCTGAAGAGTTTACAGGAGTAAGCTTTGGGCATGATATGGAGAAGTGTTTCCCCACTCAGACCGTCCTGAAGGTCTTACATCTGAAGAGTTTACAGGAGTAAGCTTGGTGCATGATATGGAGAAGTGTTCCCCCACTCTGACCGTCCTGAAGGTCTTACATCTGAAGAGTTTACAGGAGTAAGCTTTGGGCATGATATGGAGAAGTGTTTCCCCACTCAGACCGTCCTGAAGGTCTTACATCTGAAGAGTTTACAGGAGTAAGCTTTGGGCATGATATGGAGAAGTGTTTCCCCACTCTGACCGTCCTGAAGGTCTTACATCTGAAGAGTTTACAGGAGTAAGCTTAGGGCATGATATTGAGAAATGTTTCCCCACTCAGACCGTCCTGAAGGTCTTACATCTGAAGAGTTTACAGGAGTAAGCTTAGGGCATGATATGGAGAAGTGTTTCCCCACTCTGACCGTCCTGAAGGTCTTACATCTGAAGAGTTTACAGGAGAAAGCTTAGGGCATGATATTGAGAAATGTTTCCCCACTCAGACCGTCCTGAAGGTCTTACATCTGAAGAGTTTACAGGAGTAAGCTTTGGGCATGATATGGAGAAGTGTTTCCCCACTCTGACAGTCCTGAAGGTCTTACATCTGAAGAGTTTACAGGAGTAAGCTTTGGGCATGATATGGAGAAGTGTTTCCCCACTCTGACCGTCCTGAAGGTCTTACATCTGAAGAGTTTACAGGAGTAAGCTTTGGGCATGATATGGAGAAGTGTTTCCCCACTCTGACCGTCCTGAAGGTCTTACATCTGAAGAGTTTACAGGAGTAAGCTTAGGGCATGATATGGAGAAGTGTTTCCCCACTCTGACCGTCCTGAAGGTCTTACATCTGAAGAGTTTACAGGAGTAATCTTAGGGCATGATATGGAGAAGTGTTTCCCCACTCTTACCGTCCTGAAGGTCTTACATCTGAAGAGTTTACAGGAGTAAGCTTTGGGCATGATATGGAGAAGTGTTTCCCCACTCTGACCGCCCTGAAGGTCTTACATCTGAAGAGTTTACAGGAGTAATCTTAGGGCATGATATGGAGAAGTGTTTCCCCACTCTTACCGTCCTGAAGGTCTTACATCTGAAGAGTTTACAGGAGTAATCTTAGGGCATGATATGGAGAAGTGTTTCCCCACTCTGACCGTCCTGAAGGTCTTACATCTGAAGAGACCGTCCTGAAGGTCTTACATCTGAAGAGTTTACAGGAGTAAGCTTAGGGCATGATATGGAGAAGTGTTTCCCCACTCTGACCGTCCTGAAGGTCTTACATCTGAAGAGTTTACAGGAGTAAGCTTAGGGCATAATATGGAGAAGTGTTTCCCCACTCTGACCGTCCTGAAGGTCTTACATCTGAAGAGTTTACAGGAGAAAGCTTAGGGCATGATATGGAGAAGTGTTTCCCCACTCTGACCGTCCTGAAGGTCTTACATCTGAAGAGTTTACAGTAGTAAGCTTGGGGCATGATATGGAGAAGTGTTTCCCCACTCTGACCGTCCTGAAGGTCTTACATCTGAAGAGTTTACAGGAGAAAGCTTAGGGCATGATATGGAGAAGTGTTTCCCCACTCTGACCGTCCTGAAGGTCTTACATCTGAAGAGTTTACAGGAGTAAGCTTAGGGCATGATATGGAGAAGTGTTTCCCCACTCTGACCGTCCTGAAGGTCTTACATCTGAAGAGTTTACAGGAGTAAGCTTAGGGCATGATATGGAGAAGTGTTTCCCCACTCTGACCGTCCTGAAGGTCTTACATCTGCAGAGTTTACAGGAGTAAGCTTAGGGCATGATATACAACCTCTGCAAGACTGTGATGTAAACTTGATCTGAGTTTCGCAGTATGTTCTATATGTAAAAACAAACAAGCTTCTTATATACCTCATGCTATAACATGACAAAGTTATAGATTATTCAATGGTCATTTGCATATTGGCCCTGGTATTAGCCCAGAGACTCCCATATCAGCCGGGAGGAATTTAGCCCGAGTGCTGAAATCATGCACGTCCAATATGGAAATGACCATATAGTAATATACATAGTAGTTTACTAAACTATATATACAGTAATAATAATATGGTCTTTATAAACGGTCCGAGTGGTCTACAAAAGCGGTCCGCTTGGTCCTACTGGTTTTCAGGTGGTCCGAGTTGTCTTGGTTCGACCTGTCTTTGGTCCGACCAACTACATGTAGTATTCGCTCTACGATTCGCTCTACTGTTAGACATAGGTGTCACTATAAATATGATAACTATTTACTCTTGTGAAAACTGTTGGATGATAAATCCAGTCCGTACTCCAGACGATAAAGATACTGGAGGTGTGCCTTAATTGGCAGAAGATAGATAACAAAGACAAAATATGAGATGGATATAAAGGGAACATTAAGAGAAACAATTTAATAGTTTCAGTAAAGTAACGTTAGTCGATATATTTGTTTTATTGGTGTTATGTCAGCATTTCTAAGACGCTAATCTAAATCGCAAATGTCATGTCCAGCACATGAAATAATTAAAATCTCGTAAATGATGAAAAGCTTGAATTCCTTGTACCGAACGTGAAAAAACGAAAATATCTCGCACACCCGCGTGTCCAAAATATGAAGAAGCTTACACAAAACTCAGTCTATGTAAATATCGTCGAATAGCTCAAGATCCGATTCACTAAAAGTCGAATTGCTTAAAATACGGTCAAATTGTGGTCAATTTATACAAAATAGAACAAATTCATATCTGAGAAACTTATTTAAATAAACCTGTTTTTATTTGTTCCCTCAAGTTCTCTGCTTCTCTTCTGTTCTCTCTCATCGCTAACAATCCCGCGTACAGAATAATAACACAGCTGAAATATTGCCCTGTATAAAATATGAAACAGCTGAATTCTCGTAAATAACGTGAACAGAACATGAAATAGTGGAAAATTTCGCAAATGCCCCGATTTCTATCGCTGATATTTTGCAAATGCCGAATCCGAAACATAAAAATGGTTGGAATCTCGATCTCGCCTAAGAAATTACCTTATGAAATCTCGATCTGACATCTCGCTTAAGAAATAGATATATAGCTATAAGTAAGGTCTTTCCCACTATAGTAGAAAGACCTTCTTGTATTTCTTATGATTTTTTCTGCCGCAGATTTCAAAAAAGTGTCTTGACGTATCGCTTCGAAACTTGGCACACTTAACCGACACTACCTGGGCTCGACCTGAATCACCAAGTGAAACAGAGTTACATCCCCAAACATCCGGGATCAAAATTTTTTTTCGGTCCACCATTTTCAAAATGGCCGCCATTGAAATTTTGTTTTCAATATAACTCAAAAACCTTAAAAAATTGAAGCAGACAATATATCAGACAAATGAGATCTATATTTGATATAAAGGGTCGAAAACTGCGACAAACCGTTTTCGAGTTATGGCCCAAGACACGTTTCGGCTAATCAGTTTTTGGCTTATAACTTTTAAACCGTCAGAGATAATAAAGTAAACATATGGTTTTTTGTGACCCTCATAACAAGCCCTTCGATTTAAGACTTAAGTCGAATGGTTACGGGCAGCCATTTTCAAAATGGCCGACACCGTAAACAGTTTTTATAGAATAATACGTAAACCTAAAAAAATTGAACCAGACAATACAAGGGAAAAATGTTCGTCACATCGAAATGTACAAAAAATGTTTCAGGTACGAAAGCGTAAAACTTGTCGTTTTTGAGTTATTGCGCTTAATTAGTATTTTGAAAATGGTTTTGGGTTTATAACTTTTTAAACGTAACAGATGATGAATGAAACATATGGTTCATTTGAAAGAGAATTAAAAGACATAAAATTTGATCCCAAGAAGTACATGATTTGGTTGAGTGGTTGAGTGGTTGAGTGGTTTCAAAATGGCGGCCAAAACATATCGTAAACTGCGTTATTTGTCAATAACTTTTAAACCGTTACATAGGGGCCTCGGTGGCCGAGTGGTCAAGGTAGTTCGTCTACTATTGATCACGTGGTCTGTCAACACTGAGATTGCGGGTTCGATTCTCACTGCAGGCAGGGTGTACTCGACTCCAATCTTAATTGACAAGGATTGCCAGTTTTCCTACCGTAGGTCGGGGGTTTTCTCCGGGTACTCCGGCTTCCTCCCCCAATAAAAACTGGACGCCATGATATAGCTGAAAAATTGCTGAAAGTGGCGTTAAACACCATCAAACAAACAAACAACAAACAAACCGTTACAGTTTATATAGTAAACATATATGTCAAGCCCTTCGATTTAAGACCAAAGTCGAATGGTTATGGGCAGCCATTTTCAAAATGGCCGACACCATAAACAGTTTTTATAAAATAACACTTTAACCGTACAAAATTGAAGCGGACAATACATGGGAAACTGAATCGGGATCACTAACTGAATTCAAATATCATATATTATGACCGGAAGTGACATTTTTTCCATAGCAACCGACTAAAAGTCCTTGGCAACCATACATTTTCTGACTTAGGACCACTTGCTTTGTACATCAAAACCATAGCAATTGACCGTAAAGTCATTAGCAACCATATACCTAGATATAACACTAACAAAATGGAGGGAAAGACCTTGCATTTGTTCTCTGAACAAATGCGTTTTAATTTGATGTATTTTGAATAGCTGAAAAGGTTTTTAAATCGTGATATAACTTAAAAACCTGCTTAGGAAATGGAAATGACACTAGTTTGGAAGCTAAGAAATGTGGCAATCTCGTTCTGTGTACATACGAAATAGCATTAACATTCGTGCAGAAAAACGATATTTATACATTTTAAGTCGGATTTATTTAGTATCCATTCACTTATAATAATGTTCATAAAATTATATTATCTACGCTTATTTGTCTAGCGTAGTTTCAATCATTTATGTACGTGAAGTTTTTTTACTTTGTTATAAGGTGGTAAGTACAACTACTTGCTCTCTGATTTCATTCGTTTTATAGTTCATACAGACTTTGTGAAGTATTTTATTATTTAAAAACAAAAATCCAGTCTCGAAACACTGCATACGTCTGATATGTGTCAAATAAATAATTAATTTGCCTCAGTGACTTTAAAATCATTAGAAAATTATTCGTGTGACTTGTGTCGTTTCATTGTAGGCCAAATCAATGTAAATATATGAAATAATAATAAAACGTAAAAGAGCAACGAAGATATCGAGAAGCAGCCGTGAAAGTACAGACAACAAATTGCTCATCTTAACATATTTTATTGTTTTTAATTTAATTTAAATTTAATTATTTGTTCTAACACCATTTTTGGAATTTAGCAGTGTGTTATATTTTTTAAAGATTTGATTAAGGTGGAAGATGATGGCCCATTGTTGTGGTGCTAAAAGGCGAAATTGATAACCTTTTACGTGTACTCATGAAGGTTGGACTCAAGAAAAAAGAAAAGGGAATGGGGGTGGGAAGTTAATTTCCGGTCGAGTTTTATTGTATACATTATTATGTGTCTTTTGGGTAAATCCATCAATCCACCCACACCACATTTTTAAAAAATGAGATTTTCTCCTTAATTACTAGCGGCAGATTCAGAAGGGTATCCCTCATGAAGTTGCCACAGTATGAGAAACGTTAACAAGAATAGAGATCATGCATATTCCGCGAAACAGCTAAAAATAGCTTCGTGATAAAGACTCTGTCCTGGACATCTCGCCGAATTATGTCGACCCTTAATATGGAATTTCAAAGACCGTCACGTGACAACTGTATCTTCTTCTATTGTTTATTTATACAAACACCCATAAAATAAACAAAACATGAAACACTTTTAAACATATTTGGGGCCTGTTGTCCGTGGTGCAATTGTACGAGAATGTTTAGTTTTTAACAGCTAAAAGAGAAATGTAAATGATTTAATATATGTAAGTACCATTTTTTTGTTAGATTTATGCTGGAAACTGTTGACGATCGTTGGGGTCCAGAGTCGAAATAGAAAAAATAGTTTTCTCGATATCGACATCCAGTTTGTTTTTAAATAAAAATAACATTAGTTTCAGTTAATGGTAGGTGTCCACAAACACGTTACATTAAGATACTTTATTCAGTAAAATGTTCTTGTGAAAGCTTCTTCACGCAATATTTCATATCGAATAAAGTCCTTTGTGAATTAGAATAGGTATAGCAAAATCATTTAGAGTTGCGTATTTGGCGTATTTGTGATTATGTTAATGAGCAGTTGTGGACTTTGTGGTGTCAGGGGGTGAGACCCCTACATTATTTCCAGCTGAAACATTTAATGTTTGTTTGTTTGATGCTTAACGCCACTTTCAGCAATTTTTCAACAATTTCATGGCGTTCAGTTTTTATTGGGGAGAACCCGACATGTGGCAGGAAAACTGGCAACCTCGTCAATTAAGATTGGAGTCGAGTACACATTGCCTGCGGTGAGAATCGAACCCGCAATCTCAGTGTTGACAGACCAGGTGATCAATAGTAGACCAACTACCTTAACCTCAAGGCCACCGAGACCCCCTAAAAAATTTAATGAGATTGACTTTTGTCAGTATTTGGTTGATTGATTGATTGATTAATGGTGTTTAACGCCCGAGCAGCATTATTTCAGCTATATTCAGGCGATGAACATGAAATGGATGATAAAATGAACATGAAATGATGATGAATGAAAATGGGATGGGACACAAGGAAAAATAAGGGTAACGGATTTTAGATTGCCACTGGCAAATGGGAGGATGGATATGGTCGGGCAATTCAACCTCCTGTAGCGGGATCGAAATCCCTACTAATAGCGAATACTACAGCATCGTTCTTTAACGTGCGAGGAACGTGGCATTTTTCCCAACACGGTGCACTAATATGGTTTGCCGTCAGGTTTTCCGTACTATGGACTGACAACCCCAGCTTGCCAGGGGTACCCCATTCAACCACCTGGGGCACACATCCCAGTCGGTCTTTAGGCAAACCGACCTGACACGCCGGTCAGGGTACTGGGCGCTATTTAGTCGCCTTTTACGACAAGCTAGCGCGACTGCGGTTTATTCTTTTGGCCACCCGGATCCCGCACGGGGCGTCAGTATTTGGAAATGACACACTTTCCAACATATCATTGAGATCTGTCGTTGTGATAAAAAGGGGAGATGTTATTGATGACATCAGCAACATTGTTTTCACAGAAAACATATTACTAGATACTCTATAACGGTAGGAAATATACATTTCAATTGTTTATAAAAGAAAGAGAAATACATATTTTTTTACAATCAAGTATTGATTTTTTTTTCAGAATACAAAAATGAAGAAACGAACGTACAAAGATGCTATTAATGCTGTTGGCGATCTTTCTGCCGTTTCTGAGGAAAACACAAGTGACTCACCGTAAGATCAAATAGATTTGGTTCATTTTGTCATCGCAACGCCAACAATTATGAGGCAAAACTTTAGCAAAATCAAAGAAATATCTCAAAATACAACCTTTCGATTTTTTAAACATTTAAATCCAGGTGCCTCGCTGGCCGAGTGATTAAGGTAGTTTGTCTACTATTGATCACGTGGTCTGTCAACACTGAGATTGCGGGTTCGAGCCTCACTGCGGGAAGGGTGTGCTCGACTCCGATCTTAATTGACCAAGATTCCCAGTTTTCCTACCGAAGGTCTGGGTTTTTCCGGGTACTCCTGCTTCCTCCCCTAATAACAGCTGGACGCCATGATATAGCTGAAAAATTGCTGAAAGTGGCGTTAAACAATATTCAAACAAACAACAGATTTTAACAACTTTTAAACTGTATCGCATCGATCGTCTTTTGTTTAATTCCTTACAAATAGCAAAATAAATTGCTGAACAGATATATCTTGTATTCCTAATTATACGGTTGAATAACACTCTTTTAAAGGCTTTTAAAACTTGTTACAATGCATGAGAATCACAGGCATGACCAACAAACCTGAATACAGGGGAGATAATTTAAAAAAATTACAACTCGGGCAAAAATTTAAATAAAGACCTTTGTGTTAACAGTAGCTAACTGTTCATATCATACACATTGCGTCATACAAACATTTCTGTAGCTTCTGTTTGCAATGTCGTAACGATGCTAATATTTTAATACAAATCTGAAATGAATTTGGATCATTCAAAAACAAGCATAACTAAGTTAATTAGCGTGGTAAAACAATGATTAACCACAGCCTCCGTGAATTATATTTCGATTTTTATATGAATAATACAGGACATTTAGCATATTTACAGTACCAAATACTAGCTGTTCTGGCACAAAGGTGGTTGTGACGTCGTTGAAAATATGGAAAAATGTTGCTACTGGACGTCGCATTGAAAGGTGGTCGCGTGTTCCTCATACACAACATCAATAGTTGTTTCCATGGTTGTGGACTCAAAAAGTTTAAAGCACGTCATATTAGAATATAAAATAACGAATAATGAATAAAGAATAAAGTTGCGGCCTACCACACATCTGTTGCAACTTTATGCACTTTTCTGCATAGATATACAATGAATGCATAACCAGACATTTTTCAATTTTCAGTCTAGGGTTATCTTCCTTGAGTGAAGAAGAGTTTTACTTCTTGAAATTTGCGAACCTAATACTTAGACTGGTACCCAGGGCATTTAGAGTATTTTTTGACAAGAAATTTCCGCCAGACCAAATATGTAGCAGATTGAACCAGTTCAAACATAAATTATTCAAGCTAAAAAATAAGAACATAATCAACAAATTTCACTGGGAACAGGTTATGTTTCCACCTACAGGTAAATATAAGTTGGGACCGCCTATTTTCAAATCTCACGGAGACCTGGGACCTGGGACTTGAAATCTCAATAAACATTATAATGCTAAATTGTCTTCTTTTCCAAATACTCGTTTTGAATTAAAAAAAAATATATTTTTTTTTACTCTATCACAAAAAAAAATTTTGTCCGAATAAAAAATTCAGGCTCCTAGAAGATAAAAAAATGAATTGTCCCCTGACGTCATTCAAACGCTTGGAAAACAACCCGTTTGTTAATAACAATGAATACCGCCTGACCTTCGTTTTATTTTTATCATATTTTCATAACAACTTTGGTTATTGGTTCTCAAGTTTGCCAGATTTCTCGGACTTTGATCTGTGGGTTGTAATTTCTGGCAGGTGTTCGGTATTTTGTTATTACCTTCATATTTAACCTGCCAAGCTCCAATCAAGATCATAATTTCTGTTTCAACAACATTGTTGTATGTGTCTCGTGACCACTACATGACTTGTACTCAAATATTTTCAACCTACTTTTTGAGCTTTATCATATTTCTTGCGTGTCGAAACGAACAACTTTGGTTTTTTTGGGTTCGGGATACTCTCTTTCTGTGTTTTATGTTTTTGGTTTTTGTGTTGTGTTTGTCTATATCCGGATTTGTCCCTTGGCTTTTGGCTCTTGTTGAACGGTCGGGTTTCTTTGCTATGTTTTTTTTTTTTTTTTTTTTTTTTTTTTTTTTGTTTAGTTCTTATTTGCTAAATTACATTGTTAATGTTTATAAAAAGTGTATTTTTATTTGTGTCTCAAATTTTAGACAGTATATATGATTTTAAAAAACCCATCAAACTTCCAACTTATGGAGGAGGGTATATAACACATGTGTTTACGAGATTACAATTTGTAAAGCAACAAGTACACGCATAAAAAAGGTTCAGACATTTACCTTTGTTTTATCTCAACAAAGATCATTTTTGTGTTTTAACGAAGATGGCGTTCAGTTTTTGTAATAAGGAATGACACCGGAGCCCGCTGTTTAGTTGTCAATTACGGTTAGTGTAGATCAGAACCTATCAATAATACACGTCACTGTTGACTTTCAGATGAATAGTACATTTAGTAGAATATTAACTGCCTTAACAACCGAGTTATACACTTTAAAAAAAATGTTTATTTGTAGCGGTAAAACCACCGACTAACGTCGAGTTATTGTTAAATGCAACACAGTTATGTTCTACATTGTACCAGTATTCGTCATGTTTGTTTGTTTAGGGAACTCACTGATCAAATCAACGGACTTTGATCTGACGCTTCAGTTTCTGCTGATTAAGTACTTGGGAAACATCTCAATACAAGATTCACTACCAGATGTCGCTGACAGTTCTATCCTAAGTAGTGTGTCGACACTGGCTTATTACCACCAGTGTATCACTAATACTGCGAAGACTACCATGACAGGCGTGGAATTTGAAAAAGCTTGGGCAGACGTCACCAAGGTAATCAATTGTTGTCGTGATATACTGAGCGGTGTGTATTTAATAAAAAAATTTCACCGGGTTATCGTAATATATTATACTTTGAAGATTTATTTTTCAATGATTTCTTTGTAAGCATAAACGGTCCATATAATCGTATATAGACCGGCCGGAGTATATGGACCGACCTCGTTTTGACAAAACTGAAACTCCGAATTCCGCATCAAACCGGTTTTGGTCAGAATTTATTCTACACTTGTAAAGAAAAATGTCGTCTGCACGGTTTGCATCCTTGAACGAGGATGAACTGAAGGCAATTACGAATGCCAAAGATTCTTTAAACACCAAAAACGCCACAAAATATTCAGTCAACACTTTTAGGAATTACCTAAAAGAAAAAAAATTACAGGAAAATTTCGAAAATTTTACAAAAAGTGAATTGGACATTATATTGAGAAATTTCTATGCAGAAATCCGAAATGGGAAAGGGGAACTATACAAACGCACTTCTCTTTTATCAATCAGAAGTGGTATTTGCCGTAATATAGCAGCCGTTAATTCATATGACATTATCAATGACGTTCAGTTTAAATCGTCAAATGAAATGTTCAAATCTATGTGTAAATTAACCACCCGTGAAGGTAAGGGCGTTGTGGACCACAAGGATGGAATAATATCGCAGGATATTGAAAAACTTTATGTATCTCATGTATTCAATATTGATTCTCCAACAGGACTTTTGCGCAAAGTTTGGTTTGAGTTATGTCTGTATTTTTGTCGTCGTGGAAGGGAAAACCAGCGTGAATTAACCGCATCAATGTTTGACATCATATTAGAACTGATGCTGAGGGAAAACAATATGTCTGTCAAGTGGCTTCTGAAGTGACAAAAAATCACCAGGGTGTGGTATCTACTGACATTAATAATAAAACCGTATGCATATATGCCACGACCAATGACAGTTGCCCTGTCAAAAGTTTTTCGAAACATATTTCAAAAAGGAATCCAGCTTGCATTGCTTTGTTTCAAACACCGCACGACTCCTATAATGATGATGATAATGTATGGTACGAAAACATGCCTTTGGGCAAAAACAAGTTGGGTAATATGATGGTTGAACTTTCGAAAGCCGCAAAATTGTCTATGACATACACGAACCATTGTATACGTGCAACTACCATATCAGCATTGGATAATGCAGGATTTGAATCGCGTCACATCATGACAGTGTCAGGCCACCGCAACGAGTCATCGATAAAAAGTTATTCGCGAGACACTTCAAGTAACCAAAAACGTAAAATGTCAGAAACCATAAGTAATCTTGTTCCACATGACGCGTTGTCGAAAGAGAAGCACAAGAAGAATAAACCCGATGTTACAGAAACTAATTCTACATTTCTCGTTGATGACGGTATGGATGATTTATTATGTCTCTCGGCATCTCAAACTGAAATAATGTTACAGCAAATACATAATTATGAAAATACTGACACAACTCAGCCGGTTGAGAATACAGTGCTTGCTATCAATTCTGTAGACAGTGTAGTAGACCCAAGACCAATTTTACAGAACATAACAAATAAAACTATTAATGACACTTCTCAAATATCTACAACTGCTCAGCCATCTTTTGTTTTTCATGGCTGTACCGTTAATGTTTATTATCAGCAATCTTATTAAAGTTTAAAACTTTTGCTGTTAGTGAATTGATATTGTTTTACACTGAAAACTTTGTTGTCAATTTTTTGAGTTAGAACTTGTTCCTCATTATTACAGTTGTTCTTCAAATGTTGTTTTTTTTATTAAATCTCTGAAATTTCGAGAAATATTTAAAAGTGGAAGGAAATCAGAAAATAGATATCCTTGAGAAAACAGAAAAAAACATAATGCAATCTTAAATTAAACACAGGAGTAATATTGTACCATGTTAAATTTCTAATTTCTAAACATCTGTAAAAGCATCAGATTCAAGAAGTATAATATAACAAATAGTTCATGGCACTTCGGGTCATATGGCAGTATATGGACCGGTCAGTCACCCCCAAAAACTTATATGGACCTCAGCTTCGCTTCGGTCCATATACGTTTTTGGGGGTGACTGACCGGTCCATATACTGCCATATGACCCTCAGTGCCATGAACTATTTGTTAAATACAAAGCGTTGTGTATTTAATCAAATACGTCACGATGTTATCATGATATACTATACCGGTCCTTATAATACCATATGGCCCTCGGTATAATCAATTATTTGATAAATATTAAAATGTGAGGTAAAACCTATTATAATACCGTATTTTTCAAGAAATAATTTTTATTAAAGATTTGGTCAACCCTGGCTAGCGTAAATATTTACATTGGCTAGCTTAATTGTCTTTAATTATGTGTAGTAATTTGCAAATATGATAACATGGACAGCTAATCGAGTACACCTTTTCAATTATTAACAATGGGAGAGAACTAAGCCTGACAGTCTTGATCACCCTGACGCATATATAATTACTTCTGGGATCACGTTGTTGAAATTTCGCTCCCAATAGGTAGATAAAACACAATCATTGTAGTTTTGGGGCCCTATTTATAGACCAGGAAAACCATGAAAACATATCTATACTTATAAAATGACGTCATAGTATGATCTCTCTTGATTATGCACACCAATAATATTTGTTTAGTTAATTGATGAAGGAATGTTTGAACAAAATATTCACATGTAAACGTCACTGAACGTTGGTGCAATTTTTAACACTTCCTGATATGAACGGAAGTAAATTTTTAGACAATAAAAATATCATCCAATCAAAAAATTTCACCTATTTTCGGGCGTAATGATAGCAAGTTCAATATAGAGATGAATCCAGAACGAGACTACCTGACAAACACAGTTAGAATGAACTGTATATAGCAGAAAACTACCTAGCTCACAGAGAACGGTAAAAACGGTCAACATGCTTAAAGGTACGCCCGCTTTCACAAATTATTTTATTTAATTTAGAAACAAAACCAAATATTTTTCAGTCAGTTCAAAAGATTGCTGGCACTTTGCCAAAAGAAGAATGTGACATGTTCAGAAAATCCGAACTTGATTCTACATACGTTGACTTCCTGGTGAAATTGATACACGTAAAAAGAACTATCGTTGAAAACCCCAATGACGTCACAGACAACGTCTTAGAAAGATTTATACAAATCTGTGGCAAAATCGAAAATTTGAAGAGAAAAGATTTCCAGGCGATTCTCTATGACGTGTACGAACTGGAGGAGTCGATGACCAGTCACGACAATCCTGTCAATAAAGGTATAACAATGACCAAGTAATATACATGCAAGCCATAACACCTTTATTTTTTTATTTCCCTTCACGGGGTATGCAAGGGGAAGAGAATACGACATGCCTTCTGTGGCCTCCCGGATTACCTCTAATATATTGTACCACCATCCAACGTCTGTCGGATTTAAAAACAACCCAATTAATTGTCGAGTAGTTGGTGATGAGGGTAGCTCCGTGCGTGATAATGAAGCCAAGGCTGTTAATCTTGCTCCGTGGGTGGTGATGAGGGTAACGCGGTTTACCCGGCTAAGTGCGTGGTATTGAAGCCAAGGCTGTTTATCTTGCTCCGTGGGTGGTGATGAAGGTAACGCGGTTTACCCGGCTAAGTGCGTGGTATTGAAGCCAAGGCTGTTTATCTTGCTCCGTGGGTGGTGATGAGGGTAACGCGGTTTACCCGGCTAAGTGCGTGGTATTGAAGCCAAGGCTGTTTATCTTGCTCCGTGGGTGGTGATGAAGGTAACGCGGTTTACCCGGCTAAGTGCGTGGTATTGAAGCCAAGGCTGTTTATCTTGCTCCGTGGGTGGTATGAGGGTAACGCGGTTTACCCGGCTAAGTGCGTGGTATTGAAGCCAAGGCTGTTTATCTTGCTCCGTGGGTGCTGATGAGGGTTACGCGGTTTACCCGGCTAAGTGCGTGATATTGAAGCCAAGGCTGTTTATCTTGCTCCGTGGGTGGTGATGAGGGTAACGCGGTTTACCCGGCTAAGTGCGTGGTATTGAAGCCAAGGCTGTTTATCTTGCTCCGTGGGTGGTGATGGAGGTAACGCGGTTTACCCGGCTAAGTGCGTGATATTGAAGCCAAGGCTGTTTATCTTGCTCCGTGGGTGGTGATGGAGGTAACGCGGTTTACCCGGCTAAGTGCGTGATATTGAAGCCAAGGCTGTTTATCTTGCTCCGTGGGTGGTGATGAGGGTAACGCGGTTTACCCGGCTAAGTGCGTGATATTGAAGCCAAGGCTGTTAATCTTGCTCCGTAGGTGGTGATGGAGGTAACGCGGTTTACCCGGCTAAGTGCGTGATATTGAAGCCAAGGCTGTTAATCTTGCTCCGTGGGTGGTGATGAGGGTAACGCGGTTTACCCGGCTAAGTGCGTGATATTGAAGCCAAGGCTGTTAATCTTGCTCCGTAGGTGGTGATGGAGGTAACGCGGTTTACCCGGCTAAGTGCGTGATATTGAAGCCAAGGCTGTTAATCTTGCTCCGTGGGTGGTGATGAGGGTAACGCGGTTTACCCGGCTAAGTGCGTGGTATTGAAGCCAAGGCTGTTAATCTTGCTCCGTAGGTGGTGATGGAGGTAACGCGGTTTACCCGGCTAAGTGCGTGATATTGAAGCCAAGGCTGTTAATCTTGCTCCGTGGGTGGTGATGAGGGTAACGCGGTTTACCCGGCTAAGTGCGTGATATTGAAGCCAAGGCTGTTAATCTTGCTCCGTAGGTGGTGATGGAGGTAACGCGGTTTACCCGGCTAAGTGCGTGATATTGAAGCCAAGGCTGTTAATCTTGCTCCGTAGGTGGTGATGGAGGTAACGCGGTTTACCCGGCTAAGTGCGTGATATTGAAGCCAAGGCTGTTAATCTTGCTCCGTGGGTGGTGATGAGGGTAACGCGGTTTACCCGGCTAAGTGCGTGGTATTGAAGCCAAGGCTGTTAATCTTGCTCCGTAGGTGGTGATGGAGGTAACGCGGTTTACCCGGCTAAGTGCGTGATATTGAAGCCAAGGCTGTTAATCTTGCTCCGTGGGTGGTGATGAGGGTAACGCGGTTTACCCGGCTAAGTGCGTGATATTGAAGCCAAGGCTGTTAATCTTGCTCCGTAGGTGGTGATGGAGGTAACGCGGTTTACCCGGCTAAGTGCGTGATATTGAAGCCAAGGCTGTTAATCTTGCTCCGTGGGTGGTGATGAGGGTAACGCGGTTTACCCGGCTAAGTGCGTGATATTGAAGCCAAGGCTGTTAATCTTGCTCCGTAGGTGGTGATGGAGGTAACGCGGTTTACCCGGCTAAGTGCGTGATATTGAAGCCAAGGCTGTTAATCTTGCTCCGTGGGTGGTGATGAGGGTAACGCGGTTTACCCGGCTAAGTGCGTGGTATTGAAGCCAAGGCTGTTAATCTTGCTCCGTAGGTGGTGATGGAGGTAACGCGGTTTACCCGGCTAAGTGCGTGATATTGAAGCCAAGGCTGTTAATCTTGCTCCGTGGGTGGTGATGGAGGTAACGCGGTTTACCCGGCTAAGTGCGTGGTATTGAAGCCAAGGCTGTTAATCTTGCTCCGTAGGTGGTGATGGAGGTAACGCGGTTTACCCGGCTAAGTGCGTGATATTGAAGCCAAGGCTGTTTATCTTGCTCCGTGGGTGGTGATGAGGGTAACGCGGTTTACCCGGCTAAGTGCGTGATATTGAAGCCAAGGCTGTTTATCTTGCTCCGTGGGTGGTGATGAGGGTAACGCGGTTTACCCGGCTAAGTGCGTGATATTGAAGCCAAGGCTGTTAATCTTGCTCCGTAGGTGGTGATGAGGGTAACGCGGTTTACCCGGCTAAGTGCGTGATATTGAAGCCAAGGCTGTTAATCTTGCTCCGTGGGTGGTGATGGAGGTAACGCGGTTTACCCGGCTAAGTGCGTGATATTGAAGCCAAGGCTGTTTATCTTGCTCCGTGGGTGGTGATGAGGGTAACGCGGTTTACCCGGCTAAGTGCGTGATATTGAAGCCAAGGCTGTTAATCTTGCTCCGTGGGTGGTGATGAGGGTAACGCGGTTTACCCGGCTAAGTGCGTGATATTGAAGCCAAGGCTGTTAATCTTGCTCCGTAGGTGGTGATGGAGGTAACGCGGTTTACCCGGCTAAGTGCGTGGTATTGAAGCCAAGGCTGTTTATCTTGCTCCGTGGGTAGTGATGGAGGTAACGCGGTTTACCCGGCTCAGTGCGTGATATTGAAGCCAAGGCTGTTAATCTTGCTCCGTAGGTGGTGATGGAGGTAACGCGGTTTACCCGGCTAAGTGCGTGGTATTGAAGCCAAGGCTGTTTATCTTGCTCCGTGGGTGGTGATGAGGGTAACGCGGTTTACCCGGCTCAGTGCGTGATATTAAAGTTAAGGCTGTTTATCTTGCTCCGTGCATATCGTTGAAACTAAGGCTGTTTACCTTGGTCCGTGGGTGGCGGTGAAGTTGAGGGTGTTTATCTTGATCCGTAGGTGGCGTTGAAGTTAAGGGTGTTCACCTTGCTCCGTGGGTGATGTTGAATCTAAAGCTGTTTACTTTGACTAGAGATGCATACCTTGGTTTAAAGGTAGCATTGAAGCTAATCCTGTTTACCGAGACTAGAGCTGTTTACCTTGGTCCGTAGCTAGCTTTGAAGCTAATCCTGTTTACCGTGACTAGAGCTGTATACCTTGGTCCGTAGCTAGCTTTGAAGCTAATCCTGTTAACCGTGACAAGAGCTGCATACCTTGGTCCGTAGCTAGCTTTGAAGCTTATCCTGTTTACCGTGACTAGAGCTGTATACCTTGGTCCGTAGCTAGCTTTGAAGCTAATCCTGTTTACCGAGACTAGAGCTGTATACCTTCGTCCGTAGCTAGCTTTGAAGCTAATCCTGTTTACCGAGAGTCCTAGAGCTGTTTACCTTGGTCCGTAGCTAGCTTTGAAGCTAATCCTGTTTACCGAGACTAGAGCTGTATACATTGGTCCGTAGCTAGCTTTGAAGCTAATCCTGTTTACCGTGACAAGGGCTGCATACCTTGCTCCGTAGCTAGCTTTGAAGCTAATCCTGTTTACCGAGACTAGAGCTGTATACCTTGGTCCGTAGCTAGTTTTGAAGCTAATCCTTTTTACCGTGACCAGAGCTGTATACCTTTGTCCGTAGGTAGCTTTGAAGCTAATCCTGTTTACCGTGACTAGAGCTGTATACCTTGGTCCGTAGCTAGCTTTGAAGCTAATCCTGCTTACCGAAACTAGAGCTGTATACCTTGGTCCGTAGCTAGCTTTGAAGCTAATCCTGTTTACCGTGACTAGAGCTGTATACCTTGGTCCGTAGGTAGCTGTAAGGCTAACGACAATGGTCCACGCTTGGCAGTAAGGCTAAAGCTGTTTACAGAAGCCATGGGCGGCGTTGAAGCTGAAGTCGTACAATTGTACGAGGATGCATTGGAAGCTAAATAAGTTAAAAATGATTTGTGGATGGCAAAGAGGTTGGCATGGTTACAGCTGTAAACAATTATTCTTTGGTGGGTTTAATTTGAATTTTCCGTTCCTGTTTTAAAATATACCTTTTACATCAGCTTAGCTTAGCTTTAAATAAGATAGACATCTTGTATATATATAAATTAAAAGTTTATTGGGCTGGTTTTACATTTTATTATACCTTTATTGCGTCAGGCACTATAGTTTTGTCTGAGTAAATGTACATCATTTACTAAAGTCACTGGAGGCGAGACATATATACTAGTATGGGAATCCGGCAGCGGCGCCGCCGGAAACACTTGTATTTACTTTATATCTTTGTAAGCTAAAGCCCTAGATTCATCAAATTTGGTCCATTAGTTGCTTATGATTAGTGACCTCTCACCTGACTTTGACTTTTATTTCAGTGACTACGTTAAAGGTTTTGAATAAGGGCAGTTCCTCTCTAACAATGCATGGTATGATGGCAATATTTGATATATAGGCTACTGATAAAAGATACATGACAGTCTGGTAGGTGTCACCTGACCTTGACCTCAATTTCACAATCAATTAACTACTTTAAACCTTTTGGATTAGGAGAGTTCCTCTGTAATCCTGTAACCATGTATGATAGGATGACAATATTTGTTATATATGTTGCTGATGAATAGTGCATTACTGTCTGGTAGGTGTCACCTTACCTTGACCTTAACCTCACGGTCCAGTGACTAGGTTAAAGATTTTGGGTTGATCAGTTCCTTCGGAACTATGTATAGTATATTTTACATATTGCTCATGAAAATATTTTTTTATAAGATGCGGAATGAAGTCGACACATTTTTCAGTATCCGCATTTCATATTACATTTAATAATTAAACTAGTTTTTTTCTGACTTTATTTGTATATTGACTGATTCATTGAATTTTTGCCTAACGTCTATAGCGAGCAGTAGTTCTGCTGTATTCAGGATGAGAAAGTTGCCAAACAATACATCAACGTTGAAAGGGAACACAACAATCATAAAAACTGAAAACTAGAAAAGTATAGAGTAATTGGTAGGGCCAGATAATGTTTGCCTTTGTAGCTACTACAATGAGCCTACTCACTGTCAAATTCTACAACTATTTTTTATTTTTCACGAAGGTTGACATTCACGACAGCCATTACTGTCCTCGGCCAGACTTTCCGTAATATGACCCCGACGAGAGATTGTCCTCGTTTCGCCACTTGAGAACTCGCTGGTCTGCTATGTGGTCAAATACTGATAACCGTCCCATTATGGTTCCAGCAGAATTGCATATAGCGCACTCTACCGGATCAATAATAACACAATGTAAGTTATTTATTTGTAAGTTAGTAACACAATCGCTATTTAAAATCAACATTTATATTTTTTGTATTTTAGAGAAAATTGCGGAATGGAAAGCAAAAGATACAACATTTGTCAACACGAATGCATCTAAAAGGTTATTAGAAAGTGTAAAGAGGAATCAAGCTGTCTTGGTTTATGGTTTAGCTGGAATTGGCAAAACATTCACTTCCCGTCACGTGGCCTTAACATTACAGCAGGAAGGTTTTGAGATTTTTCCCATCAGTCAGCTGAAAGATTTCACCAGCTGCCATCAGTCTGAAACGAAAAGAATATTCATAATCGATAATATCTTTGGTCAGTGTAATACTGTACTGTTTGACTTTGAACAGTGGGAAGATTATGAAGAAAGATTGCGAGCCTTGTTAAGAAATTATAAAAACGCAAAACTGATTTTTATCGTCCGATCAAATATTTACAAAAATGTTAGTGTAAAATGCTTTTTTAAAGCCCTTAATGCAGCCGAATTTGATATGTCGTCAGACGCATGCGCTTTAGGCCATGAAGAAAAAAGAAAGATATGGAATGCTTATTTCAAAAGCAGTAGCTTTGATTTGTTGGAAGATGTCAAAAGTACCATTGTGAATTACTTCCCTTTGTTGTGCAACCTTCATAACGCCAACAAGGATACAAATGCAGACACAATGGATCTTAGTTTTTTCACAAACCCTTTCCAAGCCGTGTCCACATACATGGATAATCTTTATAACACCGACGAATACTGCTACCTTTTCCTGCTTTTCTTAGTTATGCTGAACAATACCATTACATTAAAATTCCTAAATGATAAAGGAAACATCGGATTCATGACAGAAACATTCCAGCTATGTTTCCACACTACTACAAACTTTATGCCATCTTTTTCAAAATACATTATATATGGCATACGAAAATTAAAAGGATTTTATATACAAGATTTAAAGACCGGATATCGAGCATCTCACGACAAAGTATTTGATTTACTGTGCAAATATTTTGGCGGGAAACACATTGACTGCATATTAAAACGGGGAGAATCTGATATAATATACAACAGGGTAGTTTTTCTATCGCTTGGTTTTGGTTTAGATATTGAGGGTGCAATTTTCGTTCGTCCAGAGAAGGAGAGTGAGTATTTTGAAAGGGCGCTTTCTGATATAAGGAAAGGAAATGGATGGTATGTGTTTTCTAGCATACAAATGCCGAACGAAAAATTTAGACGACAGCTCATAGCATATTTGTCGAAGAATATTCAAAAGACTGAAAGACATATATGTAATGATATAGATACATTATATGTTGTTTGTAAACTTGGTTATTACGACATCGTTGAGTTTATTTTGACAAATGTAGAGTCAAGAGAAATATTAAAAGTTGTTGCAGTGAGCGGAAAGACGCCATTGTGGGCTGCATGCTATGGAGGCTTTCAGAAAATAGTAGAACTTTTGCTGTTAAGGGGTTTTAACGTTAACCAAGAAACTCTAGCAGAGGAAACATCTGTTTATGCCGCATGCAGAACTGGTCAACTTAATATTCTTGAAGTATTAATCAAGCATTTAGGAGATGTTGATCATCCACAAAGAGATGGAGCAACACCTTTGTACGCTGCTTGTGACAGAAAACACAAACAATTAATAGAGCTTTTACTAAAACATGGTGCAAGCGTGAATAAAGCTACTAAGATAGGGTCAACCCCACTGCATATTGCTTGCTTTAGTGATAATACAGATTTGATGGACACGTTGCTCGGATATAAAGCTGATACTAAAAAAGCCACAAACGAAGGTGTTACACCACTTCATATTGCATGCTACAATGGTCAGAAGGAGGTTGTTGATCAGTTGCTAGTGAGTTTTGCTAATATTAATCAGACAATGCTTGGAGGAGTTACACCTTTGTATATTGCGTGTGAGATGGGTCATACATCAATTGTGGAATTGTTGCTGACTAAATATGCGAATATAAATCAAGCAACCGAAACGGGTATTACGCCGCTATATGCTGCAAGTTTAAATGGACACAAAGAAGTCGTTGATTTACTACAAAATGAAAGATCTGATACATATATCCGTAGCAAAGGTTTTAAACAACTTTACACTGCTTGCGAAAATGGTCACTTCAGTATCGTCGATTGGCTGTTGCGAAACAACGTTGGTATAAATGAAGGCAACGAAGATGGAATTACTCCACTCCATATTGCAGCATATAAAGGAAATTTGAAAGTCGTTAAGTTGTTACTAGAAAATAAGGCAAATGTAAACATAGTTTCAAAAAATGGGGTTACTCCTATTTATATGGCTTGTAATAATGGTTATCTGGACATTGTGGAGCTCTTGCTAAAAAACGGTGCAGATGTAAACCTGGCGGCAGAGTATGGACATACACCTCTATATATTGCTTGTGAAAACGGACATACAACTGTAGCGGCCTTGCTCCTGAAACATAATGCAGACGTTAACCAGACAAAATCCGGTGGCTTAACACCGCTATATATTGCTTGTCGAAACGGCCACACACATGTTGTACACATGCTTTTAGATCATTATGCATATGTAAACCACGCTGTTGACAAAGGGGATTCACCGCTACATATAGCTTGTAACAATGGTCATACACCAATCGTAGAATTGTTACTTTGTTATCATGCCAGTATCAATCAGACCATGGCGAACGGTGCTACACCGCTGTATGTGGCATCTGAAAACGGTCATGAGAGTGTTGTTTCTTGCCTTCTAAATAACGACGCAAATGTAAATCTTTGCAGATCAAAGGGAAGTACTCCATTATTTGTAGCTTGTGCGGAGGGACATGAAGTTGTTGCGAAACTGTTGCTGAATAATCATGCTAACGTAAACCAGAAAAGGGAAGGGGGATTCACGCCTTTGTATATAGCAAGTCGTAATGGGCATGTCAAGATATTGGATCTTTTACTGTATCACAAAGCAGATATCAACATAACAGACGACTTCGGGGTAACATCTCTTTACATCGCAAGCGAGCACAACCAAATGGATGTTGTCGAATTTCTGTTGCAGAAAAAGGCTGCAATAAATGTTAGAAATAAACAAGGCTACACACCATTACATATAGCATGTAAGAATAATTATAAAGAAGTTGTTGCAGTACTATTGAAATACAACGCCAGTTTGTCAGTCGGAGATGATTCAGGTACGACACCTTTGTACCTTGCTTCTTCCTGTGGTTATAAGGATATAATGGACATTATCATTTCCAGTAACCTTAATCATCCAGACCTTAATATTGAAACAAAAGAAGGATTTACTCCATTATTTGCTGCTTGTAAGAAAAACGATATATCTACTGTAAAATATCTTCTTGATAAAGGAGCAAATATAAAACATAAGTCTGTTCGTGGAATGGCACCTCTTAACATAGCACTAGACAACGGGCTGTTTGATATGGCAGAATATCTTCTTAAACATGGCGCGGATGTTAATACCCAGGATAATGTTGGAATGACACCGCTTTTCATTGCATGTCAAGGTGGCAAAATTGATGTAATTGAACTCCTTCTTAAATACCAACCAAATGTCAATCTTGCAACTGACAAAAATATAACACCGCTGTACATCGCAAGCTTTAATGGTAACGATATTGCAGTTGGTAAATTGTTAGACCATAACGCAGATGTAAACATTTGCAAAGTCGGAAATTTATCCCCCTTGTATGTGGCTTGTTATAACGGTCATACTCGCGTTGCGGAAATGTTGCTGAAAGCGAAAGCGGATGTGAATCATTATACATCAGAAAAAATAACACCACTTCATGTCGCCTGTGATAAAAATCGAGATGATTTAGTAAATGCTTTGTTAAAATATGGCGCCCTTGTAGTGCTTCAAAACAAAGACGGATTAACCGCAATAGACATAGTAAGAAGAAATGGGAATTCAAAACTCACCGAAATACTAGAGCAGAAAAAGACTAAAATCGTAATTTAAATGTGTATGGTGGAATGTCAAAATGATACAATTAAAAAGAAATCTTAAAGTTATTTTCTATATATTTAATCAGTTAGAAAAAAAGCGCTAGCGTAAAATTGAATTTTATATAACTGGGCATTGTTTGTAGTGGCAGCGTAATTGCGTTTTCGGGAGAAGGGTTTGGTAGGAGTACCATTTGGCAGAAAATCCATTTATAAAAAGGGGACCAAAACCAACCCTAATTAATGTTAAAAATAAACAAAAACGTACCGGAAATTAGAATGTTATTATTTTTAGTTCTTTTAAATAATATGCTTTCGTTGTCAACGTAAAATAAAAATATGATTTACAATGTAAAAAGTCCGCTTCTAGAATACACAATAAACTGTTCAGTCGCATTTTGAGGTATGTTATGACCATCTTGATGGAATAATAAAGGAATTTGAATTATCATGCAGAATTTAGTTTTCACGGAAATGCAAAACGTGCAGATATGGACCAGTTAAAATGCATCTGAGGTACTGTATATAATTTACGTTCAGTTTGTGTACCTTATCACGTGACCGCTACCACAACGTCCAACCAAACTTGCATAATATCCAAATCTTGCAACATCATGGACATTTCCATAAGCGAGAATTTCGGCAACAGTCTATTACCGTACAATTCACCACTGCAATTGTTTTGTACTTTATACAGTTAAAACAGTTTGCTTTAAAAGGAGATCAAGTTGAACCAAGAAATATTACTGTTATTTATTCCTTTTTCACTGGTGCACAAACAAACATTTTCATATATAATTTAAATCTGGCTTTATAAATTGCATATATATCGTACAAGAAATATTTATAGCGTTCGGCAAATATTTGCCCATCCGTTTCAGAAGAAAAAACTAACCGAGTAACAAGAGCCTTAGGTCAAGTTAAAATAACAAATATGGACAAACATACAACACGAAACAAAAGTAAAAAAAACACACAAAAAACCGAGAGAGTAACCCGAACCCAATAAAAACCATAGGTGCACTCAGGTGCTCCGGACGAGTAAGCAGTCCCTGCCTATAATTGGACATTCGTCGAGGAATAGGATAGACTACTTTTGACTCAGCAAAAATGCCCAATCGAATTTTTGAGATTGATTTCCCATAACGATCAACTAAATCATGGTGTCGAGCATAGAGGCTACTTGAATGGAAAACAACAACCTAAGTACAACTAACCCTAGTTTCGTAGGCAACAACAGTTACCGGTCTAGAAAATCGGAATACCAACCACAGGATATAGCACAGGTTGTGAAATGTACACACAATACGCTGAAGTTGCTGGAATGTTGCTTTCTATGACGGAAAGTTGGCACATTTGTCGTAGCCTAGGTTGTAGTCTGTAGTTTCCAAAGTCTTTTTCTAAACTTAGTTCTAAGTAAAAGGCCGACCAAAGTGTATTTGTACTGTTTTTAATTTGAAGCTCGCTAGGGTAGATTGAATGCAAATAGTCACCATATTTAGTATTGTTCAGGGACAAAACATCATCAACATAGCGGAATGGGAAATTAAAGGTCTGGTCTGGTGTCTTTTCTTCAACTCAGCCTCATAAGAGCAGAAGATCAGGTCGGCAAAGAGAGGTAACAGTATGTGTGAAAATTCCCTCTAACATGACAAGTATTGGATCAATCAGAAACATTTGACAGATTTGATGTTCAATACATTTACCATTTGATTTATAAAATTTGATGACGAAGTAAGGGGAGTTCACAATCTGTGATATTTAGACTAGAGAATGGCAACGACAATTTGTCAAAAATCTCTTCATTTGAAAGCGTTGTGGATATGTAAGCAGGATTGTATCCTCTCCATGCCAAATTCATTGATTAAACACTATATATTTTTTCTTGCAGATAAATATAATCTTGTTAGGGCCTTATTGGCTGACACAACAACATATTTGTCATGAATTTGGGACAGTTTTAACATGCTTCAAGATTTTTGACTCAGACCTACGTAAACGACATTCTTATTCGAATTAATGACCTCAAGACATTTAACCACTCGTGCAAGGTAACAACTCATGATCTCTTTCTTTGTCCATTTTCTTGCACAGTTCTTAATTTAATCCATCAATAATTTAACATTGTTATTCATTGATGGGTTTAGATTCACGGTGTTTCGGTCCTTTGAACAAAATATTGTCTACGTAGTCCAGATTCCCAGTTATCACGTGAGCCTAAGGACTTCGGGTATATATGAATGTGGAATTGCGTCAAGGACTGTCAGGATTGAATAAAATATCCTGCAATTAGCGTTTTTAATTGAAGAATATGGGTTCAATTGGGGTAGTTAAGGTATAAGCTGTAATACGAAAGTGTTTGTAGTTGTCCTGTTAAGTCTATTTCAAGAAGGTGTAGGTAAGAGGCCGACTTGATTGAGTTAGACATATTCAATTGGATTCAAATTGGTACCTCTTGTTGGCCATGGAAAAATGTCCAGCGATTCTCGCAAATAAGTCGTGGCATATCAAGCACGATGCGTTCGGCGTTGTCGTAAATAAAAGATTTTCGTCCGTAGTTGATGATTTTCAAATAAAACAACCCAAACAGAACAGTTTCAACAAGGATGCGTTTCGCATAAGCAATGTTCCGTTGCCGACATATTCGAACTTTTCAAACCTTTCCCTAAGAGGCTAGATTCCATTGACCAATGCACTTGGCACTATTGAAACCTTTTATGTTATGACTCTTTGTGAGCTACGGACGTTTTACACCTAAAGCTTTGAGTGTATTGCGTAACGTTACTTTCTGTTCAATGAAGGAAATATCAAAATACCGATAACCAAGAAAACTGGCAAAACAGACAATCCACAAATCAAAGTCCAACAAACCGTCAAACTAGAAAACTAACCACTAAAAATGAAGCAACTACGCCAATAGTCCTGACTTAGTATCCACATTTCAAAAGAAATGGTGAGTTAAACACAGTGCTGTTAATAAACGGTTTTCGCCTGGCAAGTCGTCTAAGAGATCATGGAAGGTCCATTACCGAGTTATTCGTTTGATGTTTGTTTACGATTCGGCTAATCGTTGAAAAGTGGCCTACATGAAAACAATTGGTTTAGGGGACATTCTTCCATATATTATGTGACTAATTTTCAATCTAGCAGCATTGGTCAGCTAAAGCAGCCAATCAATTTTAGATATAATGTTTTAATTAAGAATGAAACTTGCATATTTAAAAAAATAAAAGTGTTTATTTCATTTATATTGTGTGTTACACCAGTTTTGTCGGATGCATATATAGTAAAAGGTGAAATTAAAGGTCGGGGTTAATATCTTTTTTCTTAAAGTTTTAAAGGCCTCGGGTTCATGCGAGTACACAAAGTAATTGTCCAATAGGAATGCCTAAAGTCTGATGACAAAACCGTCCTCCTAATATGACATATGTTGTTACAATAGAAAAAAAGAGACATCCTCATTATGTCATTAATAACTACTAGGTACTTGTATCCCGTCTAACCATGTTTTGTTAAACGTAACCTCTTGATCTTTTGATCTAGATCTTTGCTTTTTAATGTAAGTTGCGTATGAGGGATGATAGTATACATTTTGTGGAAGTTTTATTACCAAAGAGGTCATTAACATAAGAATTCGACTATGTCTTGAGAAATTTTAGAACCAACTTTTCTGGAATAACAGGTTTTACTTTATTAAAAAAGATGATACAATGCATATATAGAAAAAATGTCATTAAAGTTACCAACGTTATAAAATTTACTACGCTAGACGCGCGTTTTGTCTAATATATTGTCTATATCGGTGCCGTTCAAAACCCAACAATAATAAAATCCAAAACAAGATGTACATCAATCACCATAATTCCTAAAACGTATATCAAATAAAATGTCAGCAAAGATACCAATGGTATTAGAATTTAAAATGCACGTTTTTTAATCATGGGTGGCGCTCAAATAAAACCATTATTTAATAGCCAAATGATTAAGATGTTGTAGAGCTTTGATCACCAAAAATCCAAAACGTTATACCATCTGAGGCTATTTACACCTTAAAAAAGAAAAGCCTTAGAATTAAATACTTTTTTGAAATTTCAGGGATTTAAATTAGGACAATGACAATGTGAAATGCAGTAAATACATAGAAAACTAACAGGCCACCGGCAGTAAACATCGACCCAGAGGTCGATAAGGCCTTCTACAACTTGCGAATAGAAACAGCCTTGAAGTTTAGATCCTTTTAGAAATTTCAAACAGGAAAATTGAGACAAAGATTATATTAGTGATAAATTTTTTAAATTCTTGTCACGATCGAAGTGTTACAAGTGGAAAGGTGGAACAAGCAATTACGGTTCTCAAGTTTATATTGGGACAATTTCTATTGATTTGCATTGTGAAAGGTGGCCCAAACGGCAAAAGAAATTAGTTTGTATCCGTGAAACAGACAAATCATAGAAGAAATCCTTGGTATGTATCTACAATTGTAATTGTTCTTGCACAAATTCATATCTAAAATACTTAATAATAAATATCATTCTTAGTTAAATTATGAATTAAAATTTATACACTGCCAAAAAATATTCTGATTATGTTACATAATTGACCATATAACTTGTATTTGCGGCCAATTTTGGAAGAGTCATATCTTATATCTGTTACAGCGGCGTTTCAAGAAATATTTTATAAAATATCACCAGCACCTGTTCCTTATCATCATAAAAATATCTAAAAGAGTCTAAAAAGCACCTTACTTCATGACAAGCAACTTATAAACCTCAACTTAAATATTATCACTTATCTCTTCAAATAGTGAACAGGAATCACTTATTTGGCAACTGAGCACAGAATCTACAGAATTAAAGCAACTGATAACTAATTTTCAATGAAATTTTGTACTGTAGTCAAATAGAAATTCACTGGAAAAGTTTTATCAAATATGGTATGAAGAAATGTAGCCTAACAACCGACCACGTACAGATTTGTTGAGAGAGATCTTTAACGTGCAAAAGTTGTGACGATTCTTAAACACGGAACATCGGTTTATAGTCTCATTCGAAGGATTCTACATGTAATAATAATACAATAAATGGCATAAAAATCAAAACAAATATAGAAATAAATGTTTGCATGTTTTTAACTTTAAATTTAACTGTCTATTTCGGCACCTTCTTCTCAATGATCCTAACGTTATGACATTCCTTGTTGACATAAGTTGTGATGATCTTCACAAATTCCGTCTTCATGTCATCCCTGGTGAGCTGATGGCAATCACACTTACACACCACCTGAGCTTTAGATGTTTCATGCATCTTCTTCTTGACGACAAGTTCTTGTATTCTTGGTGTAACCTGACGATTATCTGTTGTCTCTGAAGCTCTCCTTATATTATCATGGCGCTTAGATAGCTTCTTCCTAAGGTCTTGCTGCGGAGTCGAGATTTTTCTCTTTGGTGTGATGAGAGGCATTGGCTCTGTTCTTTTCCTTATCATCCTACCAAGGCTTAGATTAGTGTTAGCATTTGCAGAAGCTTCCACTGGTACCTTGAGGTCGCGTTGAACTTCTATGTCATCATCACTGGAGACTTGCGGATTGGTCCACCTTAGAAGTGTCACTCACGATCTCTCCTTTTTCACGAGTCTAGTCATTTCTGGAAAATCCAACGAAATATTAACTCTTTTGAATTGTTATTATGGATGTGAGCTACGTTTTACAATGTGGACCGATGCTCTATGTCATTGAAGTGTATTTTTAATAGGTTGCAAGCTATGGGAAAAGCCAATCTTTGATTAATCTCCAGAAAAATACCTTGGATATCAAAGTCAATCATTAAAAATATCTCAGATAAGTTTATGTCATGTTTATTTGGTGAAATTAAAATGATTTCATACGTTTTTGTGCAAGTCAGTTATACTTCCGGTTATTAAAATGTTTTTGTAAGTGTTCATTGTATGTGTACAGAAGTGTTATAATATATATCTTGTACGTTCACATGTTCACAGAATAAATTGTATACTAGTAAAAATTAATCAATCTATTTTTCCTATCAAATTTATAATCATGTCCTGTCAAAATCCTACTGAAGGCATAAAAACTTCACTACCGTTATATAAACACCCGTAGGGTAGTTTCAAACAAAATTAATCACTTCGATCACCATAAATCAATTAAAAGTCTAGCCAGGTGTTTTTCAAAAGGTGTTAGGATCATAAAATTAATCAAATCAAATAAGGATGATAAATATTGAAATTAGAAAAACCGTTTATTTTTATTGGATAGTTTTAAAGCTTAAAGATGAAATGATAATAAAAATGAGACCTATCTTACAGCCTAATGAGGTAAAATAATCACAGCTCGTTAACACATTAATTAATGATAATTACATAATTTTCTGGCATTTGTTTATTTAAGTAAACAACAAATATGTCTTGATCATCTTTATTAGGTTGTGAAAATCAATATCTTTATTAAATGAACACTTTCATGTGCCGACTCTAAACGAGTACAACTAAATACCACAAAAGAATTTTTCTTCAAAATTACAATTCCACGAATTTACAAATCCACAAACTTGCAATTTTGGGTAAAACCACGAAAATTGATACCCACGAATAAGTACTTTCACAGTATGTGGCGGTTCCTGTCATTCTTGTGTCTGAATTTCTGTGTGTACAAAGGACAGGGAAATCTCTCATCATTTCCTAGTACCACCTTCCTTGGTGTTTGCTTGGTATTTGGCATTCTCACTAAAATATACAAACATGATAAACTCTAAGTAATAAAACAATGTTATTTACAACAGTACTGTCTGTACTTACTACTTATCATGTTTATTAATTCTTTTGTATTTTGTTCTAATTTTCCTTTCATTCTCTATATTCATAATCTTTTATCCAGACAGGATCACGCCTCTGTCTCTTGCTCACAAATGGCTTTTCTTGTTCTACACATATATCTTCTACAGTTTGTATCAAAATTTTATGATTGTTATCATCGACTTCCATCGTTTCGCACTTTAACTCCTGTTCATGCTGCCTCACTTCCTGTTTGTCAGACTCGGGTTCCATTTGTTCATCGAGGAACTCTTGAGAATGTTTCCGACGTATTCTATCAAATGCACTACTTGAGATTTGTTTCTAAGCCCACAATTTACACGATAGGTTACATCCGAGCACTGTCCTAATATTTTAAAAGGACCTCACCAGGAAGATGTAAACTTCGCAGAAAATCCGGATTTGCTAACAGGGAAAAATACACACTCTTCATCACCTTCTTCAAACTTTTCCCAAGAAAGTTTTCTATCATGATAGCGCTTTTGTCTTTTCATAGCAGTACCGGTAATATCGCGCACTGTGGAATGGGCTTTTCATACTCCAAACCAATTTATCAGTAGGCGTGGTTGTGATTCCTTGTGGCATTTCATACATTAAATCCACCGATGTTGAGGCCTCTCTGCCCAGCATTATGTAGTTTGGCGTGTATCCGGTGGTCTCGTGTTTATCACTGCGGTATGCCATTATCAGGTAAGGTATGTACTCATCCCAGTCATCATGATTTTCATTTACGTATGCACTTAGCATTTTGGCAAGTGTACTGTTAAATCGTTCTACCATACCATCCGACTGAGGATGGTATGAAGTTGTCTTAGTCTTCTTGACATTCAAGACTCTACAAACTTCCTGGAATAATTTGCGCTCATATTGACGACCTTGGTCGAGTGGATATATGAAGGTACACCAAATCTTGTTACGACCTCTACAACTATTATTTTGGCCACTGTTTCTGACTCCATATTTGGCATTGCAAAGCTTTCCGTCCACGTCGAGAAGTAATCCGACACCAAGGATGTATTTATTTCCCCTTTTTGTTTCTGGGAGCTCACCGAGTATATCGGTTGCTATTCTCTCCATTGAAAAGTTTCCATCTCTTTGATCTCAAGCACATTCTGTTTACCTTCACATATTGTTGTTTTCTTTTCATCTCCATCAAATGTTCTAACCTTTGTATCCTCTTTTCGAGGGAGTTCTTCCGGTGTTGTTCCGTGCCCACATTTTTTACAGGGAATTCTACTTAAAGCATCGCACTGCGATGCTGTTTGCCAGGTCTATGCTCTATCTTCATATCGAACTCACTGAGAACCTCTAACCACCTTGCTAACTGTCCTTCCGGATTTTTAAATTGCATTAGCCAACGTAGTGATCCATGATCCGTTCTTACTGTAAATTGACGTCCATACAGATAATGTTTATAATGCTTGCCAAAATGGACAACTGCTAGAAGTTCTAGGAGATCTACCCTTCTCAGTCAGAGAATGTAAACCTTTTGCCACACTTGCGAAATTTTTGATGTGCCTCCTGTAATAGCTTCATAGCCCCCGAAATGAACGGACCTCTGTGACAGATGTTGGAATCGGCCACTTCTTTATAGCTTGTATTTTCCTTGGGTTTGTTGCAACACCTTGTTCTGATATGATATGACCAAGAAATGCAACTTCCTTAGCATATAAACAGCAATTTTGGGGTTTAAGCTGACCTGAGTTTTTCAAATACCCGATCTAGATTTTTCATCATGTCATCGAAAATCTTACCTGTCACAATAACATCATCTAGGTAAACAAGACAGATGTCCCACTGCAATCCTGCCTGAACTGTTTCCATCAATCTTTCAAATGTACTTGGTGCACAACATAGGCCGAATGGCATCACTTTGAATTGAAACAATCCTCGTTTGGTGGCAAAAGCTGTCTTGTGTTTGTCTTCGGGATGCATTTCGACTTGCCAGTATCTTGCACATAAATCTAACGTCGAAATCCAAGCATTACCAGCTAATTGTTTAAGAGAATCGTCGATCCTTGCGAGAGGATAGGCATCCTTGACTGTCACCTTATTCAGTCCCCGGTCTTCAACACACAAAAAAAATATGTCCCATCCTTCTTTTTAACTAAAACTACACCAGCCGCCCAAGGACTGTTGGACGGTTCAATGACATCCTTTTCTATCATTTGATCCATACTTTTTCTATTTCTTGTCTTAGGTGCTCAGAGGTGCGTCTGGGAGGTTCTTTGTGGGGTTGGGCATTACCGGTCTTAATCCTGTGTTTCACTGAACTGGTGTTACCCAAATCCTTGTCGGTTTCTGCAAATACATACTCATTTTTCCATAGTAGTTGTTTTAACTGATCGCATTGACTTTCATTCAATGTCTTACCAGCACTTTCATAGAGTGTTTGGATGTCAGGGAGCTTTGTCGTCACCGATGGTTGTGTTGTATTGCAAACAGAATTAAGTCTGGTAAGTAGAACCTTGGTATATAACTTGCATTATACGCACTGGCACATATTCATCAGATTTGACTAATGTCCTTGCAATCAAAGGTCCGTCCTTTTGTAAATTCTTTTCTGTTGGTTCTACAAGACCTTTAAAGTCACTTATTTAATTTTTTTGAGATATACACAGCTTTCCATTCACTAGAATTTCTGATGCGGGTGGAATACTGATAGTCTCAAACGAAACAATTCTGAAACATCCAAAAGATCCATGAAACATAATATCTATTTCACTATTACCGACAATAAGCTTTTCAGCCACTACTTCCACTACACATCCATGCTGTCTAAGAAAATCTAAACCTAAGATCCCATCCGCTTTTATTTCACCTATAATGGCATCGGTCTGAAATCAGTTGTCACCGATTTTAATATCATATGTACTCTTGCCGTAGTGAACTAACAATTCACAATATGCCGATTCAATCCACAACATTAGGTTTGTTCTTGTTGGATAAAGCACTATGCACTCTGTTTGAAATGATTGTTAATGTCCTCACGTATCAACAAGTAATTTAAAATTTGCTACCCCATCAACATACATACCTGCTTCATCCATTATTGAAACCTGTGATCTCGAACGATTCTTTCTCCCATTTATAACCCTTGTTGAACCACTATCACGTTGCTTCCCCTGCTTTTGATATTGTCCAAATTGCGGTTTTCGTAGCTGAGGACAACTTCTTTTAAAGTGTCCTTGTTCCCCACAATTATAACATTTAACCTTTCACAAATCAAATGTTCGTGACTTATTTTTTTTTCAATTTCTCCATCTCACTTGACTGACATTGCATTCATAGACTTTTCCATTTCTTGAATGGCACCAACATTTTCCATATCCTGAGCTATGATGTCTTGACATGTTTTTCGTAAATGTCTTCTAGACACCCGATTACTATTTTCTGCTTTATTGAAATCTTCAAGTTCCACTGCTAATCTTATGGCTACATCCAGATATACTGGTCTAGATTGCTTTATTTTCAGTCTCATATCTGCATCGAACAAGCCATCTATAAATTGATCCTTTGCTAACTTTTCGCGCACTTCTCTTGGGGCGGTTGGCTAGGCTAAATTAGAAAGTCGCCGAATTGCTTGCCCCATTTCTGGCAATGTTTCAGATGCTCTTTGTTTTCGCTCCCTGAACTGAACTCTGTTCTTGGAGCAAAATGGTCCTCTAATGCGCTTACTAATGACTCAAAGTAACTTCTTATGTTCGGAGCTAAATCACCTAATATTGTTTGCGCCTGGCCCCTAAGAGATACAGCGAGATAAAGATCCTTTGATTTTCATTTCATTCATTTACCAGCGCAGCCATATCGAAGTGTGACTTATAGTCGATCCATGACGACAACCCATCATAGGTAGCCGGTTTGCATTTGATCTCATTATTTTGTCTCCCTTTCTGCTGATTATTGTCACCATACACTTTTTGTCTTACATCTTGCACATTGGCACTACTTTTTGCTCTCTTTCTAAGGCCAACAACACTTCCTAATTATGTAACGGTTCTAGCATCACTTTTGCGCCCAGTGTCCTTACCCTCACTCTTTTTCACTAGAGGAATATTTGGTTTTGATAGGTTTCTCTTTCACTAAAACTCTTATTTTGCATAACCTCACCAAAACACACTTTTGGTTTTATTCTACCAAACAATTTTGTATCACTCTCTTTCTCGCTATTATCAATGTGTGTCTACACCACTAACTAATCCCGAATCAACCTGGCTTTGCATTGGGTATCTGTTACTCGTTAAGTTTTTGGCTGTAGAATGTGTAAACTATGTCTTAAACTATTTTCAAGCTTTTCAATAGCATCAGTTATGTCTTCGAGTTTAGTATCATTGGTATTCTCTACCGTGACTTAAAGACACTACTTACCTTACAAAATGACTCTGACACTGTGCAAGTATACACTGTTTATAATCGATCTACAAAACAATGCAATTTGAACGTATTTACAAATTATACCATCTGCATATAGTCTAAATAAACAAACAAAATCGCTGCCAACAAATTTGTAACGTGCAACCGAATGTTACGAGTTTGTGCCGAAATATATCGGGATTCTGTTTGTTGATTTAACAATTTCTAAACAACACTAAAATAAATGAGTTTTAAAAAATATCCTCCATTTTTCAAACACAGTTTCAATAGAATTATTTATATCCACAGTTCACAAAGAAAGTAGCACAATACACTTTACAACCAGAACAACACAATGCACCATATTACTAGATGCACTATATCAGCACAATGCAGGAATAAAAATATCCCAATAACTTATCCTTTATTAAGACGCAGTGCACAATGTCACACGTGAAACTATATTCTATTCACAGGGAACATCTAATAGAAAACTCCTGTTTCCACTTTCATGAATATATAAACACTTTGCCACGTAGGGGCCAGGCGAAAACAATATTAGGTGATTTAGCTCTGAACATGAGAAGTAACACTTATTCCCACAGTTCCTGAAGAATTTAACACAACATCATTCAAACCACTGTAATTTACATCTTCAAGTGTTAACCTACGCTACTTACCGTTTTCCTAGAGAACTTCTCTCTTCGACGGCCACAAAAAACTGACACTGATTCGGCTTCTTAGCTACCTTTTATACTACCTATATGGAAGAGTCCAAGTTAATATTTGAGGGTTTTCAGGAAGTTGACAGGAAGTTATACTAGATATTTCATTCTATTAAAAATATAGGTGTTCTCAAATTTATTAATAGATAAGACATTTCATGTCCCTGTAACTTTATGAGACAAGTTGTAAACAAAAGATTCTTTTCTCATTTAAATAACAAATCTGAATGTCGCAGGGTTAGAATTATAAATTGCAGCAATCGTGTAAAAGGTTGTAACATCATAAAACGAAACTAATCATTTTAATTTGAATAAAGGAGTTCAATAATCAAAATTCTTTTAGTTTTTACTGGTTCGAGTACACCACGAGTAATAAATACACTTCAAAGAATTACGCACATCCCATATTACGGGATTGTAACAAAATTAACAACAATTTTCTATTTCATCTGGTTACATAAAACGCTTATAGAAAAACTTAAATAGAGAACAGATTTTAAAAAGCGATGCTAAGAACTGAAATTTAAAAAAAATATTTCGAATTTTTACTAAAGTATATCGTTGTGCACATCATCTTTTTTATTATCTTTAACAAATATTTAGCGTGTATTAAAATATTTTATTGAAACTTAAGATTATCGAATGTATTAAATGTTTTTATTTATTAAATCAATAGTCCAAGTGTGGTAATGAAATCGCATAAATAATGTGAAAGAATTCAAACTGAACGTAATTATATCTAATTATTTCCGAATAGATAGACATGTTATTAAGTACACAAGGCTTGTGTATTTGAGCCCGAGATCACGCTGTGTTCGACTTCGACCTTAACGGACACTTCCAAAGATCAGAGGGTTCTTCTCGCGACCTCGCAAGATAAAAACTAATTGATATAATATAGACGAAAATTTGTTGAAAGTGAAGACATTAGTTCAGCAAATAACCGAATCATGTTTTCAACAAATCAATAACAGCAACTCATGAAAGACTGCAGTGGAAAAAACTAAGTAGAAATTATCGTATCAACAACGTGTACAGCTTTTTTAAAGTACATTTGTATAAGAAACTCTAGAAGTCCGAGTGTAGTGTAATTGTCTTGCATATTATGATTCGTGCTTTACTTAATATTGTACAATTAAAAGCAAACGGCGCACTCGATTCAGTTGAATGCAATATAGTATACCGATCGATGGGTCTTTCTGAGGCCCCTTTTATTTATCTGGAATAATTTTAATGATCACTTTTGCTTGTCAATGTTGACAACAACAAAAATACACCTTTACAATTGAGAGTTTTGTGTGTAGAAAGTTCCACAATAACCAAACGGGGGGTGAGGGTGTCGGTGGGTTAGAAAAGGTATTTGAGAAGACATTGCCCATAAATCCATAACTTTAAATGTGTATATTACATTATATTAGACAATATCAATTCTAGTTCTAGATGATCGCGGACAAACACGGGATGGTGTCGCCCAATGTTTAATACATGTACTTTGATCAGTGAAGCGAGATTAGCTGTAACCTAATTAACAGCACGTGTCATTCATCAAAATGGAAATGCACAATGTTGTTGTGTACCTTAAATTACCATATCCATTTAAACAACAGTAGAATGATAAGATTAGAAAACAAACATGACTTTATTAGTTTTTTTTTAATTTTAATTGAAATACCAGAAAATGAAACACTAAAATATCAAAATTTAATGTATGTAGGCGTCATAAATAACAGTTTCAGACATTACTTAAGAAATGAGCGATTTATTATATTTATATTTTTTACTTTGGCCGTGTTTGCAGAAAGCATTATTGTAAAAATGTACAAAAGGCGAATGTAATTATGTCTTTTTTCACCAGATGTGTCAGTAAGCCATTGATAAATTCAGTTTAATACTTATAAAATAAGGACAAATTCTAATATTTTCAACAGTCTAAATTCATTATTAGAAACAGATATATTAATCTGTAAAATTACTATTTGCATAACATTTGTAATCGTAAAGTGTGCGTACGCACAGTTTCCAAAAGAGATTATTTTTGTTTAATTCCAAACATTTTCATGAATACATTGCAATTAAAAATATTAATCGCCCGCTGTTGAATTTTGTCTGATACCACGGAGAAAAATGTCTGATACAACGGAAACGCCGTTGTGACTGGAAAATTTCGACAAAGTCAACGAAAACAATGACTGCGTCAGACATTTTTGACCGATACAACGGAAACATTGCAACAGACAAAGTTTGACTACGTCAACGAACAAAAATGTGTGTGACAGACATATAATTACTGTTACAGTAAAAATGTCGTCTGACGCAACGTTTGCAGTCATTTATAGAGTGACATTGTTGAAGTCATTTGCAGTCAATCTCAATCAGTGACAGACTGAAAATGACTGCAACTGGTATTTACAGTCATTTTTTTGGCCAGTGGTGTTTTCTATTGACTGTTTGATTTTTAATGTAGAAGAGATAAAATGGGAAATGTTTGTCTTCACGAATTTGACAATAATTTAGTGTTGCGTTATTCATAAGCACCCAGTAAAACACTAAATAACTCGCAGTTCGCTATATTTCTTCATAATAACACCTTTTGCATTAATGATAGTTTTATATACAATTATAGTCTTAGAGGTTAATATAAGTCGAAGGTCAATATTCAATTGTGAGTCTGTTAAAATCTTATGTAAAATAGTTGTAATTGTTAAATAATATCAGGAAATTGTTGTCTCATTTAAATTTGTAATGAAAACCGAAAATGTAGTCAAATTGATTTAAATATGACAATACCATAATATGCGGTTAGTAGTTTTCTTAACCAATAGTAATCAAATTAAACAATTCATTATGTAACAATAGTATTTATAAAAGTATATTTATTGTGCAGAAGAATTTATTGTACATGTGGTATACTTTAAAGATGTCATTAAAACCATATTTATTTATGTATATTTATATTTATTTTACAATCACATATATTAACTCCTTCGTCTGAAGTTAGGATACAAAATAACCATAAACGTCAATATCACCAATATTGCTTTGTGTGAATTCAAAAATATGTTCCCGAACAATGTTCG